>JAANSM010003566.1:0-12671 GCA_036850725.1 Orchesella villosa | reverse complement strand
TTTGAGTTTGATTCATTACGATCGTTTGTTTTTTATAAGAGTAGTTTCTGGTTCATTTTTAGTCAAAACAACAGAAAATCAAAACGATGAGAAGGTGGGACCCTTCTTACTTAAAATTTTCACGTGTTAATTCCCATAAGGTTAATAAGCCATTTTTGCGACTTGTAATAAAAACTAATCCGACTGCAACGAGTCAAACTATTATTGCAACCTTATATTTTGCAGTTAGTTATTATTCATTACTACCCTACATTACCTGAAAATATCTTTTGGTTCTGTGAGACACACGGTAAGTACTTTGCTCGTTAGTTGCACATTCGTAGTCAAATCCAAGAAGTGTCTTTAATACGACCTAATTTTTTAACTTGAACCTTTAGTTGTTCATTTTCTCATTGTCTAAATTACCCATGAAATTAATTTTCCAGTTATTTACAGGAAAGGAGAAAATTTAATTTATCAGTTTCTTGTTTCCCCCAAAGTTGTTCAAAATAAGATTGACGCGAGTCGATCAAATGTCAAATCTTTATAAATATGAGTCGACAAAGTGGCTGGCGATAAAAAACCTGCAACGGATCATTGATGAATAAGTATAAGAACAAGAGTGGAGTTCACCCTTCCGCCCAATCCATGAATGAGTTGTTAGAACGGATGCACGCCAGAGAATGGAAAGGAAGAAACTGTTTTATATTTGTCAATTGCAAATAGCGAAGGAAACGTAATATAGGTACCTACACAATATGAGAATAAGAGTGTACACATGTATTCGTTGTGGAGCATTTAGCCTAACTTTTATGATACTTCTGAAGGCTCCTTTTCCTACCACATCACATGTCCGAATTGCTGGGAGTAAGAACGTCAGTTAGTAAAAAGTGGTCATGCAAAAAGAAATAGGAAGAAGGAGATGAGCAATGTAATGTAATGTCTAAAGAATGGAATGGATTGTTTGAAGGAGAGCATTATATTATCATATTGCTCCTCTGTACATCAGGGAAGGGGAGATAGGAAGAAAGGGAGAGTAAAAGTGGTAGTAGTACTTTTTTCATGTTCTGCTACCACTTTTACTCAGTAAAACGTGAGAGAGAAAACAACGTTCCGTTCTTCAAAGCTCCGGTAGTATTCAGAGGCTTGCGACCGACCAAACCAAGGTCTGTTTGCTGACGACGATGGAATTGTAGTTGACTCCGAGTTTTTGGTGCATAGACCACGAAGAAAACGCTGCATTGATATTGATCGAGTCGCTGAGTAAAAAACATAGAAAGAGAGAAGTTGGAATGAGCAAGATTGAGTAAAAGTAGGCGAAAATGTAGGAGAGCGAGAAACCCTTTTTCTCCTCTCTCCATTCCATTCTCAATTTTCTCTTGGTCTCTAGCCCTCAACTTTTACTATTACTACAAAACTACTACTATGGATGAGATACAGTTTACTATTTGACTCTCTTTCTAGAAAGGCAAGGCTAGGCCAGCATGGAATGGAAATGTAGTTTAGTCAAGCCCTTATTTATATGTGTATTATCGTTTCTCAAATTTAAGCTTACAAAACCCTATGTAGAGCGGCATTCCATTCTTTGTTCTCCAACTTGAGTTCTGTATCCTGTAATCTCACGTTGATATTAGCATTGTTCTGTATATTAGTACATGAAATACGCATAAAATCTACCTTCATTTTTTGTTTTTTTACTTACACGCCACTATATCAGTGAAAGAGTGAAAAGTATCCATAAAAAGGCTTTATCCCATAGCACCTCCTCTTCGTATGAAACGAATGTAGTTGCATACTAGCATACTCACGTAGACCGCTGAAAAAGTATGTAATGGCTCAGCACAAAAATGTCGCTCTGTAAATAAACGATTGCCGATTGCGAGTGGAGAAAACGATGGTTGTAAGTGATGAATTCTTGCATGCAAAAGCGTGCGTATTAATAATAGGCCTAGCCTTCATTTCCCTTTCGTTCATACGTAACGGAAAACTAGTTTATTCCTTTTTGTGTTGTGATGAAATGCTTAGCTGTACAACTACATCGGTTGGGTAACATTTTCGACTTTCATTTTTCGCTTTTACCTTCACCTCAAAAAGTTCAAACTGGTTCGGTGTTCCAAGTTGGAAGTTTATATGCAATTATAAGTTACATGTAGGGCTGTCACGTTTACTGTTTATCGTTTACTAACCTGTTTATTGATCGTTTAGTATACAATCAATGAAATTTACCGTGTCAACATAAGCGGTCAACGGTTTACACCCACAGTATTTTGAACCGAAAAAGATAATTGATTTAAAGAAATGTTGCTCGAAAGATTCTTGTTCTGGACAATCGGAGAGGGGACTGTTGGAGGGCACCTTGAAGCGAGTAATGGAGTGTACTTACGATGAGTTTAGGTATTTATGTCGACGCTAAAATGTCGGTAATCCATAAAGTCGAACACATAAAGCAAAACCTCGACAGTGTATTAAGCCGGTATACAAAATGTCGATTTTAATTTTAATGGTCATGTACATGTACATTAAAATCGTGTACATCTCATAACAAATTGACGCCGGTGTTTAGCGGTCGATGTAAATGACCCATACGCTTACGACAATCCCTCCAAGGCACTCTCCAATTGTTTGCTCAATTTACCAGTCTCCACTCACAGAACATATGTTCTGCATAGCTAAAATGTAAACCGTTTAAAAACCGTACACGGCAGCCCTAATGCTTTGTATCGTTTTGCCTTACCAGCAATTTAAAATAGTGTTGAAAAGCTGAATGAGAATGATTCGTTGATGATAATATTTTGTTTGCCTTTATTACAGAGAGCGATATCTTCCTGAGTACTTGGAATTTTACTACTACTTCTACTACTACTGCTACTACTACTACAGTAACTACAATTATTGCAACTACAGTTATTATTACTACTACTTCTACGTCACCAACTAGAAATCACCATGATGAATCAACTTCAACTGATACCACATTTACTGCTACTGTTCTTACTATTATTACGTCTACTGCTACATTTACGATGATGTCTCTACTATTGACTACGATTACATTTACTACTACTACTACTACTACTCCTACGATGATTACTACTACTATACTACATGCAACTCTGATGATGATAATGCTAATTATTACAACAATCGAAACTGTTACATTATTATATACACTTGCTGTTAGTATTACAACTTCTACTACTGATACTACTACTACATCAAACTACTACTACTCTACACTTAGGAATATATTTAAACTGGCGAAATGAATCAACAAGAGCAGAACAACCAGTAAAAATTTGTTATATACTTTAAATTTACTAAAAAAAGAGAGAAAATACGAACATTTTTTTTCGTAGAAAGGGAAACCAAAAACCCCCTTTTTGAACATTTCTTTTCTCACTAGGAACAATAAAAACTCCTTAACGTTTACCCACTGTAAAGCTAAATAAATTTTAGTATTTCTACAATTTCATTGCTAAACAAATAAATATATATATAAATATAAATATAAACTTACTTTACCAAGAGAGAAACAGAAACTACCAAAATAAGGAGAGACGACTCGATGTGAAAACATACTACGTAAATAATTGTTATAAACTCGCTATATAACATACCCAACAAGCAAAGAAAAACTTTTGACGATTTAATGATACACATATTTATTAGTACAAGTATATTATACAATTACTTGCAGAAAGAAACCTCGTCTTCTGAGGCAGTGAACAAAGATGATTTTTCAAGAATTGGTTGATATACACAGAGCATGTATTTACATGAGAATGCATCGAGGATATCTAGGATTTAAAAAGTTTTGACCAAAAAATTCAGTCTTTTTAGATTTTTCAGAAATGTGTGGGCATGGCCACAGTTGACGATGAATTTAATCTTTTCTGATGTAAGTACACGCTTAAATTGAATGTCGGCGAATGTTCGAAAAATCAACTGTGGCCAATGCCTCATTAGATATATGTGCGTACATTGGCTAAGATTATTTAGTTTTAAATAAAACAGTACTACATAACGCTACCATTTACAACCTATGTAAAATATATTTAATATTTACAAAAAAATGTATGTTGAGTACGAAGAGCAAGCTATTACAACAAACAACCGAAGAAACTGATAATAGTTACTACTGCTAAAACAAAACATTACTCCACGCCCCCCTTTCCCCATCTCTCTATCTCTTATCCTCCTTGTAGATACTTTATATGAGACATAATTAATAACAGCCTAAAATCAGCAAAAGGAAAAACCAAACATTGTTCATCATCAAAAAAGAAGCTAAAATGCAAATATTAAGAACCAAACTGTTAATGTGTTATAAAAAGCTTAAAACTATTGAATGAAATACAAGATGACATAAAATGAAAGTGTCGCATCGTTGTTTTTTAATACCACTACTATTTTCTTGAACAGAGTCTGTTAAATTGAGTAAAACCATGCCGTGGTGAACTCGTGGAAACGACAGTCCTTTACATTGTAAATATCGCAAAAGAGGAATTAAAATTTGAGCTGAACAACACCAACGAGCAGCCATAGTAGTAGCACCATCAGGCAACTCAAAATGTATAACGATGTATCGTCATGTCAACGTTTTTCTTCCTTGTGTTTCCCAACCACGTATACCACATCATTGGCACATTAATAAGCTTTATTGAACCATCACAAATTTGCATTTGTTCTTGCAACAACTATGTTCTCTGAGAAATAGTAACCTATTTCATTTCGAAAGTGGATGAATAGGGATAATGATCATGAACCATTTTTCGTTTGTGACACTCTTACATATATACTGCGGCTCATCTCGAGGAAAAATGTGATGCTGGCATGTCAGAACAATATACAACGAAGTGTTTGAAAAAGAGTACTTACCTTTAACTAGGCGGACCTCATTTTTCTAAACTGTCTGTGAATCTGTGTTGAAATTGAGTCATGTCATGTTCAAGATTATAAAAAGACAAGCCAAGACATGACATCCAGTGAAAGTTTGAACTTTTTTGTTGAGTTTTATAATTCCATTATCCGTTTTTTGTAAAGAAGCTAGTTATTTTTTAGTCCAAAGACAAGGTTGTGAAATGTTGCACATTCATAAGGAATATAGTGATGCTGGTCTACTACACTCAGGGATACTTGAAACCAAACAAACAAAGCAAAATTATTTTTTATTATGGAATAAAAACGAGAGATTGTGACGATAATGAAGAAGATATAGCAAGTTATCATGGCCAGTTGTTTGCAAACATTTTTGGTTAAACACCATTATCCCTATCATCATCAGTTTTAAGACGATTGAACGATTTTGCTCCTTGAACGAACGTTCAAGGAACAAAATCATAAATGACTTAGAATTGGGCTGTTGGTGGTAGCCAAAAAATTGTGGTTGGGTTGGTTGACACTATTTTACCAGGAATTGAATGCGATTAATGCCAAAAAAGAAAGTTTGTGCGTCAACAACTCTTATTCTATGACTGTCATCTTATTGTAATCCTCATGGTGTTCTTAATTCTAATTATTTAATAGTGGGGGAAGGCAAAGGGATGAAAAGGATTTTTGTGCAGTAGTAATTACGAATACTACAAACCTTACTTCCTTTCCGTTACAAAACCTAACCTTTATCATCGAAGCTAAAGCGATATTAAATTAAACAAATTTTACAATTGTATAAACAAACATAACAATATCTTATATATCTTGTATAAATACACTTATATTATTGACTATCCATTGTTATTATATGACAGGTTGAATTCATGTGATATATCGTATAATCTTATATAATATTGTTAGTTAGATTGACATAATTAATGAGACTTTTCTCAACTACGTTATAATTATTATTATATTTTTATCAACAATCGAACGAATGGAAAGAAAAAAACTACATGTGTTGTTATCAATTTATTAACAACTCTGACACGAGCGGCGTTGTATCGTAATCCTATACAATATTGTTGAAACTGAAATAGGGTCCCACTAAGAGCTCTTTACCTGCAAAGATCCTTATAAGAAAGGTATTTCGGATGTAATTCGACAGTATTTTGTTTGGCAGATATGAAATAATGTGACAAAGATTTAATTCTATGTGGAAAAAAAATCGAGCGCGAGTGTTATCTTGTAAAAATGTCGGCATGTATTGTAGCATGTCTTCTTAAATCCTCAGGTTTAAATTCAAATCGAAGTTTTAATTCAAAGACTCCATTCGACCTTGTCTCTCGTCGACCACAAATTTCTTTTGATCGCATAAAAAGTACTGTTGGCAGTTTTCCGTGGACCATGTATACTGTCGACGTTATATCTGGGGACATTTCTTATGGACTTCTTTGTGTATTAAGACCTTTTAGTGCGGACGAATAGTGTTACCTCGATGATGATGTTGATGAACGGCAACAAAACACGTTTAGGGCTGTAATTTTATTGACTTGACTCGTTTTAATATTTACATAAGCAGATACTAGGTAACTACTTATCTTTATATAGAGTCCTTTAATAGGACGAAAATGTCTCTTATTCTTCTCAAGGGAAGTATGGAAAATCGTTTAAAATATTGAGAGAGCAAATGAATTGACAGGCAAATGTATAAAAATGACATGAAACAAGGCCAACGAAAAAGTAACCATAGTAATGGTGGTGTTTTCCTTTCGTTTGTGCGTGAAGGTATAAAATTTGAAGTTAGTAAATACTATAAATGTTGCATACTTTGAGAAAAATGTGGATCAAATCAATTCCGATTTAGGCATTTCTTTTAGAAAGTAAATTGTCGAACTTCATTTATTGTCTCATTCTTTCTCTCTCCCTCTAAGAAAAATAACCAAGGTGCCAAGGAAACAGAAAAATAAGATATCTTTTACCATTGTATTCTATCTACTCTAAATAAATAAATTGTAATGGTTATGATTGTTATTAATTATTGAATTTTGTACTGATGAAGATGACAGGCCGTTTCTAGAAGAACTTGTCAATGTCAATTTTGCGCAGTACAGAGAACATAATTAGGATTTTTTATTAAAACAAAAGTAAATGAAGAAAATTATTCAGTTACTGATTCGCAAAATGCAAATCTTCGAGAAATATATTGTCAGCTTTCTCTCACTCTCGTGTCAAATGTAGCACGTACTGTCGGTACATAAAAAGAAAGGTTGAAATTATATTTATTAGGAGACGTTTTTTTTCAATTGTGTTCATGTTCTTTTATATTCTATATATTTTCTCATACAATTAGTCATGTCGTCGTAAAAGTACATTCATGAAGACATGAATTGTTGTTTTCAGAAATGTATATATATATAATGCAATATATATTTATAAACATTTGTGTACAGATTCACGATGAAGAATGCTAAAACGAAACAAACCAATTCCGAAATTTGACAACAAATATCACTATCCCAACACCGCCACATAGATAAACAGTTTGCAAAGAAAAAACGAAACATTTCACACGCCAACTCAAAACTCGACTAATATCAATAGTTCATGGACTTGTGTCTGTCAACTTGGTCTTAATTTTTCCACCAAAACTAACTTCTCTAGAAAGTGAAACACAAGAAACAGCAATAACCATTCTCATAGTGAAAAATTATATATCCAACTTGTTAGTTTTCACCAAATCTTTTTCACCCTCCAAGTTTTGATCCATCCATTTGACACTCTCCAAAAATCGAGTAGGTAGGAAAATGGAAGTTAGTTCAATCAAATCATCCATTTTTAGTTACCTTTCACTCTCACTCTCAAGAGAAAATGAAGCGGTGCAAAACAAACTCACTCACGATATGATGACGATATAATGAACAAGCAATAAAGTAACCTTTCTTCTCAATCCTCTCTCACAACTCTCACCAGACAAACAAAAGGTTTTTTCTCTCTCTGCGTCCAATCCTCACAAAAGACTCTGAAAAGTAATTTCCAAACAAATCCTGTATACCGGTAAATACAAATCCGGTCGCAACCTATAATAATATCTCTGTCTCTGTTACTCTGGCACACCATCAAAATACGTGTACTACTCTCAACTCTGACTCAACAATAATGAACAAAAACTGAGCAAAAAACAAGATTAATGCTAATTTTTGAGGACAGGATAAACTGCTTTTAAATCACTGAATTTGTAATCGTTTAAGGCAAGATGAGAAACATTTCTTACGCCGTCTTACCTCACAAACATGATGAGATGTTTTCACATCGAAATTTAACTGAATTGTATAATTTCAATAAATTTCTAGATAGATAAAATTGAAACATGTAGTTGATAATGTTTAACAATAATTATAAGCTCACAACATTTCTTTGAAATAATTAGAAATAATTAGAATTAGTGCTGTGAGCTAGTTTTATTTGTTTATTTGACTAAACGCAGAATTTCAAAGGAAATAAACACCCGCAAATTTTAGACCCATGCAGAATTTGTTCTCCATTTTACACAAAACTTAAGACATATTTGCATTTACACACACATGCGGAATAAGTAGTTGAAATCATTTACTTTGAAGTTGTTTGAAATTGAAATCATGCAAAGTTTGTGCACAATTCTATTTGGTTGAAATTCATTATGTAGACTTTACACGATATAATAAATTGATTGAATACCATTAATATTGGGTTTCTATAGCTAGCTTCTATAGCTGTTTTAGGTAATGCAGTATTTGAAAGTAATTTAATATGGCAGATAATTTAAACTAATGTACTAATTTGTTGTCATTTCTAGTCAATTTAACTTGTCCATTCAGCTACATGTGTATTATGACGTTTGCAGGCTATTTATTTTAATGCATTATTGGGCTCTATAGCGAAATAAAATGCAAGAAAATGATAAAATCCTTTGTCTTTCCCACTGCCCGTAGTACATAAAAATGATTATTTTTATTTATATCACATAGATTAACAAGTGTACGCAGATGTAGGATATTCTTCGATGGTTAAAATTGGTTATTACCAACAAAATATTGACTGTACTCCATTTTAATGATTTTGATAGTGCAAAACTCTTCATGTGAAGGGTAAAAAAGATGCCAAAAACCTACCACTATCGATCGCCTTCTCAATCACGAAAACTGTCAATTTTGCTTGTGCATCCCTTTTCCGATTTCAACCATGTTTCAATTTTCAATGCTTTATTCTGTCTAATACTATTAACTTAACGGAATTAATTTACATCATATGATTGACTGTATGAGTCCTACGTGTGTACCTAAGAACTTTCCTTTCAGCCACTGCATCAACTTTTAATATATTTGGGAGGTCTATTGCAGTTTCTGAATCTGACGTATAAAGAGCGGAGCAGATAGTTAAACTCATAGCAAAATGTCTGATCCCAATCAAAGTACCACATAGCTTACATTTCAATTAGTGTAACATTGTAAAATGGGAAGAGATAGCTTGAGAAAAAAACACGAACACAAGATACAAAATTCTATTTCTCCGTAACAGTATTTCCCACATTTCTTTACAGCAACAACTAAACCTCACACATATTTTAACAACACAAGTTAAACCAGCCATATAGCTGCTTCCGCTATCTAGACACATAAGAGACGAAGAATAGAAAGGAAACTACAAAAGACGATGCAAATTATTTGATACTTAAGACAAAAAAATATTAATCAATCCTGCAACTAACTTACTTATCTTACAACTAGGCTAATGAACAGATTATATTCTACAATTCCCAATTTTATTTTTTGTTCAAACATCAAATTAGTGTTACGTACAAAAATGAATGTTACACTTTGAATTATGACGTGTTACACAACAACATATGACATACATATAAAATACGTTATAATATATAAGTTTATAAATTCCAAAGTAGCCTTGAGAGTGGCTATGGTTTAGTAAATGAGAATGTGAAACAAATGTTCTAATACCCAACACACTTTATAATTACTTATATACTACACTACTCTTGTATTAGACATGTAGATAAGGTCTACGTATAAAGCGATGATGATGTAAATACATAACACGTAAATATAAAATGAAAATTTTAAATGGCCATCAATTGACTGATTGATTGATCTGATAAATCTGATATTTAGCATAGTTATCTTCTTGTATGGCAATACACACACATAAATTAAATGTAACTAGTTTATAAAATTGCCGGTGCAGAGTTAGGTATTTCAATGAACCCATTCCTCCTGCCTCCTCTTCTCCTTTTTACTTCCCTCCAAACGAAAAAAGAAATATTTACAGAGAAAAATATTGTGCACATTAGCTAAAAAACCAGAAAAAGATTATTTGCCGAAACAAAATGCAAAGGATTTAAATACGCAGGTAGATATTCAGATAGAGTAACAAAGAACAATTTCATTTCTAAAACAGAAACTGTTTTTTCAATTGATATACATTTCAAAAACAAACATGCATGAAAGAGGAATCATTCCCTAGATAATTATATCACTAACTAGCTCATAACATTCATCTGAAAGAAGAAAAACTCCACCCTAAGAACAAATATTCGACTGTTTTCCTTCGTAAGAACGAAAGACAGCTGTATTATGAAAAACGTTGTAATGTGCCGTGCAGAAGCATGGATTTGACGAGTAAAAAGTATCAAAAAGTGAAAACAGAATAAGAAGGGAAAACTTGTCAAAAGACGTGTACCGCGACTGCCACGTTTGTAGTTTGATTGATTGCTTCTCGTTTGGATTTAGCAGAAGCGACTGGCGTGAAAATAATATCTAAAGTAAACTAAAACCAATCACATGGAGTTTCCATTTTCAATTAACATTATCAAGGTGTATTTCATTGTTACACTCGTAGATTAGTTTAAAACTTGAATTCATAAATTTTTTCGTACTTGGTTTCCTAAGCAACCAACAAGCCTCGCCAACATAGGTGTTAGAATATAACACACCGGTCATTATTACACTCACAGTTAGCTTGCCCTGCCACTACAAATACAAATATTATTGCTAGTTCTTATAAGTGATAGGAAAGTGGGCAAAGGAAGTGAATGACATTGTCAATACTTGTGCAAGGCCGGTGCTTTCGTACGTACGTAAGTCAAATTGAATTATTACTATGTACAGACATAATACACTTATTTACAATTAACTGTAAAAACCAGTAAAACCAAACGCAAGAAACTCTTTCTAATGAATACAACACTCTTACCTACACGCATACACACAAGTCACACATGAAATGAACGGAGTGTTAATACGAATGAAAAATGTGTGCATAATGAATGAATCTTAATATTGAAAACAATAATGAACTTGAGGTGCTCCTAAAACACTTTTACTCCCCGGTCATGCGGTTATTTATTAGTAAATTGTATATCATCCTTATTAGTGCTAATATTGATGATAATATTACTAGTCACAAAGAAAATACGACGGAACGGAACTGGTGTGGTTATGCTATGTAGGTAACAATGTAGTAAATAGTAATCCTACATATTATAGCTTGCGAACTTTGCAGGTAGAAAAGAAATTTAAAATCTTTAAACTTGATCGAAACGAAGCGCAAAGCAATGAGTTTTTATTACAAAGACAAGCAAGAAATTCGTTTTTGGTTTCCTTTTTTGTCTCTTGTTCTCTCTGTATCTATCTAATATTACCTATCAAGTCTATCTCTTTCTCTACTTACCGATTATTACCAACCTGTCTCTCTACCTAACTCCCTTTTTTAAATGGTAACATATGGAATACCTAAACTACAAAGTAATTTATTAATACGATTCTTGTTATATTATCTTATTATTAGTACGGAACTAATAAAGAGAAAAGAAAAACTGTAAACTGATAGTAATAATAATGAAAATACTTTATGTACACATACATATATATACTTGACGTATATTGTGCAAACTGTATAAATATAACGATTAAATAAATATTAATTAACAATTGTATTAAATTGCATAGATAAAATTATATTATTATCATTATACCTTATTATGTACATATACATACATACATATATATATATATGAAGGTAATACAATTAATTTATAATAATATATTAGATTATGATAATTATTACTACAACATGATATATATAAATATATATAAATATTAGCCGTAAATAAATAAATATATATATATATATACTATATCAGGATGATGATGATGAATATCTATTGAGTGATGAAGAATAAAAAAATTGATATGAAAAATTACTCTCCTAATACTCATACTTAATTTTAATAACCATTTGCTCGCACTACAATAAGTTGGTCTCAGATATAATTCTTGCATCGTGCATATTTGACTATTGATGAGAACGCACCATTTTGCAAATGGGAGTAACTTACTTTACATCATAACAAAAAGCGTTGTTTAATAAATGAATTATTTACATGTTTAGGAGTATCAGTCATTGCATACGTTACCGGCTACTAGCATTACGGGCCCATTAGCACTTATGGACATTATCACTTATTTATGAGATAATTATAAGGGCGCAACCGTAAAATAGAAAAATGCGTAAACTGCCATGATAGTAACCCCTATTAGACATATGCCAAAAAATAAAAAATGCACTTCAACATAAATACAACGTCCCCTAGCATATTAGAAATTTCAACTACTATTTAACTAATTAATACTACTATTAAAGCTACGTACAAATTCATTATTTCAGAAATCACAAACATTAACATTCATAAAACAATTTTCGCACTTTTTTTCATTTTTGATTTCCTTATTGTCCTATCAAAGCCTGCTTTGGTCGTTGTGACCTTC
>JAANSM010003565.1:0-12677 GCA_036850725.1 Orchesella villosa | reverse complement strand
ATTTCTATATTCAAAGCTATTAAATTTGGGCGGGTAATAGCTCCAAGGTTAATTAAGACTCATTACTTAAAATTCATAACCAAAAAAGAGCTCCATATTACTTTTACCATCAGCTCAGCTATACAAGCTCCAAGGCATATATGATGCTGATTTGCGCATATATGAAGAAATATGAAGAAAGGACATACCAAAGGCGAGTTAGACCCCTACTCAAATAATTCCAAGGCATATAATATACATACGATCCACAAGCCACAGTTTGCTCAGCCCACATATTAAATTCATGTAACTTTCGCAGCAATAATTACAGACAGAGAGAGAGACACGTATATATGCATACCCTTCTGCAGTAGGTAAGTATTATTATTACAATTACATCAGCCCATCATGTAATTATATTCTTGCTATCGTGCACCAGATCAGTGTCAAAGTCAAACTAGACCAGAGGTTTTAAGCGACTTATCATTTCATCAAAAGTTAAGTAATGACTGGACGGAAAACTGGTTCAGCTGAGCATACATATGTAGATGTAGACAAGGAGTTTCACATATATGTTTGTGCGCAAGTAAAAAATAATGCATGGATGGGCAGCTTTAATTACCTTACTGAAACGTTTATACGCTAAGTCTTCTTTAATGTGAATGCTCTCATATTCATGTAATTATATTCTTGCTATCGTGCACCAGATCAGTGTCAAAGTCAAACTAGACCAGAGGTTTTAAGCGACTTATCATTTCATCAAAAGTTAAGTAATGACTGGACGGAAAAACTGGTTCAGCTGAGCATACATATGTAGATGTAGACAAGGAGTTTCACTTGTATGTTTGTGCGCAAGTAAAAAATAATGCATGGATGGGCAGCTTTAATTACCTTACTGAAACGTTTATACTCTAAGTCTTCTTTAATGTGAATGCTCTCATATTAGATGGTTATAGGTAGCAGTTGTATAACAAGCTCTAAGCCTATCACCTCCTGAGAACTTTTCTGCTAGAGTGCAGAAATGTTAGTTTTTGCATTGGATGCTAGTTGGTTAGCCAACTAGTAGTGTACGATGAAGGTGTCTGAGAAAGCTCAAGAATTTCAACTCCAACAGCCTATAAGCAGAAACCCCTTGATAGCTACACTTAAGTAGTGTGATGATGATGGTAGGGCTTCAAAAATTTATCCATAAACTTATACAACATTGTCTTATAGGTATTCATGAATGCACATTGTAAGCCCAAGCTATTACGTAGAGTACATGCTCAACCAACAGAAATTTAATGTGTGCCTTTCATGAATATAAAATCACGTGCAATGCGTTTTTCTTTTAAAAATGCTTTTAAAAGGTAGGATGGAAACCTGTACAGGTGTCCGTGTGGTTGAATATCAGCAGCCAGAGAGAAATACTTTGCAAACGATCGTGCAATCCATGTTGTAAAATAGAGAAAAATACCCAACTAGATAGGATATCGTGAGAAGTTAATCGACCGTTCCATTTAACTTTTTGGAGGTGTGATTTTGAGTGAACTAGAGCAACAACGTTGCGTTCAATGTTGATAACTATCAATATATTAACATGTATATAAGAATCTTTTGCATGCAAGAAACTGAGCAAAGAATCAATATAGATTGTTAATGGTTGTAGCAGGATTCATCTTGCTCTCTGCTTCATGTGTTTGTTTGGACTTGAGTGAGAAAGTAAGATGTGGAGAACCTTGCACTTGCTCACATCACATCCAATCTCATAGTATACGAAAAACCATTATGTTAGTGGGCTCAATTTGGCAAGAATGTGCATTTTTAGATGCGATGAAAACAACAACGATTATTTTCATCACATCATCATCATTCCATTACTATCAAGAACGCCACGCTAAATTGCAATCATCGTCATCAAGAACATGATCCAGTAAAAAATGTCGGCGTTTATAACAATTTACATACATTTCAACTCCTTTCATATCAGCCCAGAAATTGTTGTACATATATACTCCTTGCTTAAGCAGTAAACATGCTCGTCTTTCTGCTTATATAACCTTTTTCACAGTACCTTTTCAGAGGAACACCTCTCTTGTTGATATGTACATGCTCATGAATGCATTTGTTGATTACTCCTGTGTATACCCTTGTTTTGCATACCCATTATCCTCTTGAAACTGTAATGTAACCAATAAAGATGGTGTTGCAAAAAAGCATTACATAAGTGTTTACCACTTCTGCAGGCACGACGGAACTCTTAATTACAACCTTTTTAAGAGTAAAAACATGAACTTACATGTTACAAACACACATTCTTCATTGTTTACCAGATGTATTGTTACAACGTTATAAATGTATGAACTGTTTTTGAACTTTTTTGTATGAGTTTGGAAAACCCGCAAATGAACTTGAACTGGTTGACTGTTCCTGTTTAGTAGAGATATAGTGCATCGTACAGTGAGTTAAGAATTGGATTGAGCCAAATAATTAGCACAATTCAAATATGGTAAAACTCAAGAGATGAAATGAACGATTGCTTATTTGTATCAACGCTGTCAAAACGACTACTGTATTACATTAAGCAATATTACGAGCCCGATCGATCGATACCTAAATGTAAGNAACGACTACTGTATTACATTAAGCAATATTACGAGCCCGATCGATCGATACCTAAATGTAAGTTTTTTTGGGGGGATTTGAAAGGTTCGTGGGGTTCAGCAACGACTTCAAAATGGATTTTTGTCTAGTTTCTTGTAATGAATTCTCTTGGTGAGTGATGATGCGTGTAAATTGCATTATAACATAACATGCATGTGTTTTAGGGGCAACAATATGGAAAGAATATATAAGATAAGCATAGGATTTTATGTAGTCTCGTCTCGTCATTATAAGTGAGTCGGAGAAAAAAGCCTAAAATAGTAGCGTAAAGAAAGAAAAAAATCAATCAGACCATTTGATTTGACTTGAGTGATGTATAGCTGAGCATAACCGATACAAAGTTCGTTCTAGCGGAGAGAGAGAGAGGTGATGTTGAAAGGCATTGAAATTGAATGCGCAGAGGAACGTGCAAAATAAATGGGAACTTTAGCCTGGGAAGTTGGTTGTGGTAGCTTACAGATAACGATTTTTATATCGGAATGATGCCAATAGAAATTTGAAAGAGGTCAATCGACTTTCATGCAGATTTCATGCTTAAAGTTAAGTAGTAGACGTACTTATACGGACAAGCAAAATAATATATAAAACGTATACGAAAAGTTTTATATCCTCTGTCTTTCATTGGCCTTAGGCGGACGGAACGTTCATTATTTTCACATCACATGCCTTAATAACAGTCTCATTATGTTTCTTTTTCAGTTGAGACGGGTGACTTTGATGCGTCATTATACAATTCAAAGTTTGAGGAAGGCGTGGATAATTGCGAATTTACGCAAGGGCAAATCCCATAGTAATACTGTCTTATAGAAAATTGACTAGTTGTATCTGTACAGGACTGTGACACAGATAATATATACTGTGGACATTATAGTACCTTCCAACCAAACTATTATAATTTTCCTCCCACTAAAAACGCTACTGAAATACGGATTGCAAAACAAACATATATCGGGCATTATAAAGCAAAACCATTCAATGGGGCGTACTAATTCGCTTACAGCTATTATGATTTCCTCGTTTCAAAGTTGTCATCAAGTAGTTAAACTGATATATCTAGTAGATACTTCAATTTGTATTTGGCTACAGGATATTTTTATTGTAAATTGTAATAGTGATTCACCAGTTTAAGTGGTACTTTGGAATAAACTGTAACTGCCATTTTGTTCGATATTCTATGTGTGCCCTAATTATCCGGAAAAAACCTAAAATGATGATATATTAGGTAGGTAATTCATTCTCTATAAAATTATGTTCGCAGTAACCAATTTCAATGTGTGACAGTAATATGATACCAATTTCAAGACTCAAACTACTCCAAGGTTATGTGTTACTACGCAAATGTATATTAAGGAAAAAATGAGCATTGGAGGGAATGTCATACTATACCATATAAAAGTTTTACCTGAGGCAAAATATTATGGAGCAAGTGATTCAAAGTAATAGGAATTCAACTCATTTTACTCCCTGTAGGAAAGCTCAATATGTTCAAAAAAGCAAGTCAATATGTCATTGCACTATGCTGTGCTGAGAACATAAGGGTAACCCGAAGCAAGCAAGGTAGACATATAGTCGCACACAGAGAAAGAGAGCATATCACAGAAAAGCATCCCCAAATCAAGAAGTTTTCTGGTTCATTCGTGCTCAAAGAAAAAAAAAGTCCTTATAAGTAAGTAATGGAGATTTTGGTTATATATGGATGACTTGGGATACAATGAAAATCGAAATTGGAATTGGGACTGAATTATTGACTTTGCTTCTGCTATAAACTCACAAAGTCAGTCGATTGGTATTTTATTGGCACGGTTTTGGAATTTTCATGTAAGTTGAGTTGAGTGGATACATTATATGAGTCGGTGGATTTTACCACCACCGCTGCTGCCACCATGACAAAACCTCTGCTGCAAGTATAGTGTAGCACGCTGAAGCTTATATAAGCTCTCTTCTTGTGTGCTCTCGACCACTGCATTAGAGCGCATTCATTCATTTTATATAAATCTACGTATGATTATATAAAGCCATATATTACACTGCATTACAAAATGACATTAGTTTTCAATATACTTTTTCCCCGCTCAGGATCAGAGAGGGATAGAGAGAGAAACGACGACGACGGGAGGCTTGTATAGCTCATTGTTGACTGAAGATTCTACAGGACAGCGATTTCTCAAATGGTAAAGTACACGGCGCACTACCGGTCGCTCCTGCCGATTCTTCAATATTTTATTCAAAGTGTATATAAGGCAAAAAAACTCAACTCTAAAACACTATGTATATACATTTTACGTATGTACTTTCTTTCATACATTTATGAACTTCAAGTTCTTCACCGAATCGTCTTTCTTACGATCTTACATGATAGAGATGAAATATATCCTTACGACAATAGCGATTTCAACAATTTATATGAAGAGTCAGAGTCACAGAGTCAAATATCGTTTATTGGAAACAGAGAGTGAGGAAGAAGATGAAGATCACTGTTGAAGAAGTCCGTTTGGGAGAGCACAATGACAACAGAGGACTCCCAAGGTGCACGTTTGTAATACATGCATTATTACCAAGCGTAATATGAACAAGATTCTCAAGTTGGATTTCGTCAGACATGTATGAACATTTTACATATTGGCTATGAATTGAGTGGAAGAAGAATGCCGACATTTATCTATAGGTATATATACTTTATACCCTTTTACTTACACAATATTAGTAAGCCTGAAACCATAAGAAAAAGTATTCATGGATGAGGTGAGGTACGATGTTCAACAATTCTTTGCTCTTTTCCCTTGTACAAATGTTCCGTGTTTTATGTCAACATTGGACATGATTACCGACTTTCCTATATATGCTCCACTGCCACTGTGCTTGTCTGACTGCTGCTGGTAAACAAATAAAGTTGACATCATGTTATTACTGTGTACATAGGTACTACATACACATGCTTGGAGGTATAGCTGAGTTGACGTGGATTATATACATAAACTTGTAGTGTATTCATCCCATTTTATATAGTTGTACAGGACTGATCAATACAACGCAATTATTACACGTATTGACAAGTTGGATTCAACCCCTTTATATACACTATATTGTTTTGTTTAGTATTTATTGAAATTCCTTATAAGAATGACATGACTAACCTGTATTATATTCTACATACGTACTACAAAATCATATTTAGTGGGCAGTTTTAGTTCTATATATGAGCATCACTTATTGTTATGCTTTTTGATTACTTTAGAATCGATTCTTTTTTTCTTCATAAAAATAATACCAACCTGAGTCGAAAGAGGCAAATGAATATTTCTAGTACAATAAACAACTTAATATGGCTTGCCCTCATGTAATTGGAAAAGCTATTTCTAAGTAAAAAAAACTAATGAATTTCTAAACAAGGGAAGGGTAAAATAAAACTTTTCTTGACTTAATATAGATGTTTTTCTATATAAATAGGGAGGGAATGAAACCAGGAGCATTATTATTGCATGAAGATTGATAAAAAATGATGCAGTCCGCCCAGACAGTAATTGATGCGTTGAACAATGCGTGGATAAGCTAAAGCCAATATATACGTATTTTTATGCACATAATGGAAATCGTATATTATGCTATATACAGCATGGACGTCCCTTTTATATGGTGTATTACCCATTATTTTTGTAGGAAGTACTTATATATTCTTATTTTTTTGGAAAACAATATTGTAGCGTGTTGGTATGCTGTTTTTAAGCTACTTTTGAAATCGCATTTGCTCAGATATCTATGCTTACTTATCATATAAATATATCATTTTTACTCTAGGGATTCCTATTTATTATTTTCCTTCGGCAGCTTGTGCTGCATTTGAAGGGAGAGTAATGTGACCCAAAATGCTATTTGATATTAGTAATGAAATTGAGCCTTTCCAGTTTTCTGACACTTTCCTATTCGCAGTAGAAATTCCAGGACAATAACAGCCGAAACAGATTCGCATAAAAAGTATCAATACTCAAATTCTAGGGCGAAATGTGCTGTCTTTTACGCATATAATATGAGATGCTAGTGGTACTAAAGTATAGGTTCGTAAGTGAAAGAGAGAAAAAGCTCGGGATTACATCCATAGTTAAAACGCAAACGATTGAAAACAGTATAATAACAACTGAGATCCAAAACCTTCCAGTTGTTATACTAATATATAAAATCCATAGACGTGCATATACGCCAATAAAACGCTATATACTAAAAATGTATGTTTTGTATAACAGCTCGGCCAGTGCCACAGTCGTCTGGAAAATAAGCAGTTTTGCCACACATAAACTCTTTTGTACGGCTGTACAAATGTTCATATGGACACACTCCTCATGGTCCTTCACATATATACATGAATGAATGGAACTTTTTACAGGCTGCTTCTCATTTAAGTGTCTCTGTTGACAATTTAATATGAGGACAAACGAAGACGTCGGTGGCAATGGAAGTGGTGGTAAAGCAGAGTGAAGTAATACTATGACTATTTGGTTGCGGGGAAAGTGCACAGTTCACCGACTTTTAAGGTGCAATTGTGGCATAAAAGTGGGAATGTTATATGGCTAGGTTTTATGTTCTCGCACTCCTACCATGACAGCTCGCTGAGCTTGTGGCAGCCAGCAAGAGAGGGTAAAAAAGAATAGAGAGAGAGAGAAAGAAGGCCCGAAACGTTAACGGCGAGCTCAGCCAGATGTAATATGCATGCATTATATACATACACACATATCTATGAGCTTAATATGGACCAAGGGTTTTGCAAATGTTTAGACACAATTGAATGTTCAAGTCCAATAAGCAGAGGGAAAAGCACCAGGAGCACATGCACACAAAACACAGTAGATATTATATTGCCACATTCATTCTCACCACAGAGAAATGAGCATTGAGCAATAACTGGTACGTGTGGAACGGCAGAGGGAAAAGAAAGAAAGAAGAACGTTAAAAGGAAAGCGAGATGTTTGAATTTGTGTGTAAGAGAAAGGGTCTCGTGTGAAGGAGCAGCAGCAGCGAGATCAGTAGGAGGAGCGGTTGTGGAAAGTATGCGAAAGTCTTTCTGGACGACCTAGAGAAAGACCACTGGAGACAAGAGCGCTTTTGCAAGTCTACTCTTAGTAATATAGAGAGAATTATATCGTACTAACTGGTCGCTTTCTAGGAAGAAGATGAAGTATAATGTAATATTCAATGGAAACAAGTTAAAGTTGTGAAAGCATATGAGCTGGTATGATATACCTTGTGTATGCTTATGCCTATATAGACACACATAAGTTTTCGCCAAAAGAGAGAGAAAAAGAGATGAAGAAGGTGCCACTTATGTTCACGGCTACTACACTACAGTTTTTCCACTTTCAGCATTCCGGGGAAACGCAAATCTATGACTCTGGAGAGAAAATTCCATTTCATTTCATTCTCCCTGTTATGCTGTTTTTCCTACTTTCTCTCATCTCTGATGAGAAGTTGTGTGCTCCTGTCCAGGTATAAATAATAACATAAAAGCTTTTCCCCCTCTTTCGAAACAAAAGCAAACCGATGGGTGTTTGCTCAGACCCGTTCTCCTAGTCAGTAAAGACACAAGTGGTAGTATAGTTCTGCGGTCCAGTAGCAGTGTGAGTGGGTAATGCATTATTTCGAGGAAAAGGGGTAAATAGAAATAGAATGGTGTGGGATTAATACAAACATATGATATAAACAGGTACCTAAGAGGAACATATGGAGAGATTAATATAAAAGTTGAATAGTTTATGCGTTTATCTTCCACTCCTACTAAGTATTTATGTATCTCTCTTTTCTGGGCTGGAACAGCAGCAGCACGATAAGCTAGAGGAACTATATTATTTTATCAAAATATAAAACAACACTTTTGCACATTGTCATTTTGCTTCGTACACATTCATATCTCGTAGTCGCAGCGAAAACTGTCCCAAATCGAACATATACCTAAAAAAATATGTACTATCAAAATTCTTGTGCTTGAAACCACAGCCGTCGCACAATTCACATTTGGTCGTACCATCGAGTCAGGCGGATAGCCGAGGAAGGGTTACTTTAAATTGTGCGAGCGATGGGGTTTCAAGCAAGGATATTTTGATAGTATGTATGAGAGTATCACACTGATATAGATATAGTACACACTTATTACTCTGTTGTCTCTTGAGTACCTAGCTTAAATTATCTTAAAAGTGTAGACACTTTTGACTTCAAACTGTCGCTGATTCCCAGCCAACGTATGGATGGTGTTACGTGCTACCCAACCTAACAAAATAAGCCCACATGAGTTTTCTAACATCAAAGAGAAAGTGTAAGAACCTTTTCATCCTCATATAATATTACATAAGAAGTGTGGCATTTTCCACTACATCCGCTATCCCCATAATTTGTTCTAACCGAGGGTTTATCCTCATCCTTTTGTTCCTTTCTCAAGCATGCAATATGGCTCATCTAAAATTGAGCTTACATACTCTCTGCTCCCGAATTTAGCAGCCTGCACTTTGATGATTTGGTGGTGGACTTTTGCCAACGACTTGACGCTCTGCTGCCACCAACATAGAAAAGTAGCTGCAGAAGATTTTATGTTGTATTCTTAGAACTTTGTGTTAACGCATTGCATTTACTCAGGCAATAACTACTGGTAATAATATTTTTCATATCTTTTATCCTTTACTCTCTCAACAATAACAAAAGCAAGAAAGGCATAAATTCTCATTTCTAATGCTAATTGGTAACAGTACACTTTATGTATTGCTGTTGCTTTCCTTTTGCATGAAGGAAGCCGTATATAGTATTAAATAGGTACACAAAACAAACCATTTTTCAAGATTAGCTTTATTGGATTGTAGGTCACGAAGATCTTCTCTCAAGTATCCCCGCAGAAGTTACACATACTCTGCTCTTCCTTTGAATGCAATTTGACTGCGTTGTAAGCACTATTCTGGATATGGATAACGTATTCAAAATTTAAATCAGTGTTTACGCATGTTCAAGCGCATTTTCTCAACTTTACTGGGTTCATAGCCTATTGGCCTTCTTTCCAAGTTTCATATCACATCTATATTGCTAGCTCCATGTATGGATGCTGATGGTGATTTTAATTTGCATTAGCATCAACATTCATATTCATAAGCCGCTCACCAAAACATACTCTGTGAGTCATTGTCATAACTTGAGCATACACAGACCTCTGTATATGCCTGCTGTACCGATTTCACCTTATGAAAAATGTCGGAGCTCTATTACATGAAAACCTGAGTAGATTTGGTACGAAAATAAAGCAGTAAAATTGTACTTTCTCAATGCTCAAGCACGACTGCTAAATACTATATATCCAGGTGTTTTGTAATAGTAACTATATATAAGATGCAAAGAAAAAAGCACCGTCATGAATTTTGATGACTAATGTTTTAAACAGAAGTGATTATACAAACTTTAGTAAAGAGGCAAGCATACTGATCTGATATCTACTCCGTGTAAAAGTATACTTTAAGAAACTTAAAGGAAAGATGCATGTTTATTGTGTGGAATGTAAATACACACCATTCTATATGGTAAGAAAGAGAGAGAGAAGTGTTATAATAATAAGTTAAAGAAAAAGGAGTTCTTTGACTTCCTCTTCCTCCTTTACGCGTGGAGACCATTTCACACATATCTTGAAAACTAATAAGCTCTTTCGCTCACTCTTATAGCTCACTCTCTCATTTTCTTTACTACGACCTCGTTTCTTTTACACCATTTCCGATCCCGACTGTTCCTAGTTTTACAAAAATTACTTGCTTTCAATCAAAAAAATGAGCAAAATTGCAATGCGAAAGTGGAATGGAGAAGAAGTTAAATTGCTGAAAGAAATCGTAACGAGTTGCCTGCTTACGGATTTGAAACTAGAGAAAACTTCTTTATTAGTTCAAATGGTTCAAAGCCTCAAAAATACGTTATTCATAAAATTGCTTTCTATATGCGTCTACCTTTTTTCTTCTGTGATATTTTCTGGGTCCCCATTATCACTTTATTCCAAATAGCTTCAATGCTGTTATATGTTGTAACTTTCGTAAATAAACGATAATCTATATAATACTTTTTTTTGGATTGGTTAAACACAGCTAACTTACAACAATCATGATTGTGTTAACAATATTGGCGAGTTCAAATAAATACTCTTTCAGTTTGGTTAACGAATTCAGAGAACGTGCTACATTGGTATCTACAATGTTCAGTTCTAGTTTCTAGTTGTAGCAAAAATCAAAAAGAAAGGCCGGGAGCTAAGCAGGCTCATTTGTTTGCCAAGCGGTACCCACGAAAGATGGTTTCAAAGGGGTCGTATACAATTTCGCATGACACGAAAACAAACTTGATCTTACGTGGCCCATATCCTTTAGCATCTTTCTGTCTGAATAAAATACATATGGTACGATATGTAGCATAGCATATTATACCTTGTACACATGTGTGGTAACATGATTATCATGTGCGTAAATACTATACATTGGTGGAATCGAAACGATAAAGGGGAAATGGGAGACGTACAAAAACCGTATAAAATACTAGTGCTGCTGTCATTTATGCTTCTCTTCTCTAGAAACGAAAAAAACACAGCGGAAGCAAGGTGGATATATTTATACAAAGCGACATGTGTTTGCAGGCTGAAAGTTTTGCCATTCAAAAGAGTCGTAGTCGTAATATTCAGTTCCATTTCAACAGCACGTATCTTAACAGACGTAAACAAGAGGATGGAAATATGCGTTGAAGACATTTAGCAACATCGTTTCCTTCCTCACAACCGTTCTGGAAGTTAGAAATGGCAATAAGCGAAATGCGAAAGGAAAAGCCTTTATATGGAATATTATGTGCGAAGAAATATTTTGCAACCATTTATTGTTGTATGTATACTGTTACTGTTTCAAGTAATATATTCTATATATATATATATACAGAAAACAGCGTGTAGCACGCATGAGATGGGTTGGCATATCAAATCAGCAATTAAATATGTATGCGTAACTCCTTGTAAGAAAAATCTACATACATACGATTACGTCTATCCACGTCGATTTTCTGGAAGACGAGAAGCCAAGTCCTAATCTCGACTGTAATTTCCATTCAAATCCAAACACATTTTCACATTCCCATCTCTCCTTCTTCTTACATTTCAATTCAGTACAAGATACAGACACAGCAGTGCAATGAGAGTTTCTACTTTTCCACTTTTGTTCATTCCACATACAAAATATAGAATGTGTGACGGCTTATAAAGCGATAGAAACGGAGAGTGTTGTAATAACGAAAGTAATTTCATCGATTCGGAGATATGGTAAAGCCAAAACTCTTTTTCGTTCCATTTTCCAGTTAACTCATCTTGAATACATTGATGTAAGACTGAGTGGAGAACGAATTTTTAGAGACTCTTTCCCTCTCTCTCGTTTCTCCTTCCATATAACACAAGACATCGTCTGTCTTGTTGCATAATGTGCAATAATCATAATCATAAAAGAAGTTTAAAGTACATCCACTACAGATAATAAGATGTAGATAGCAGCAATAACAACCGCTTGCTTTTTGTTTCTCCTACTCATTCACTCATGTTGTGTCGCACAACTTTTTAGTTTTTATCCGATGGCCAACTTTCATGAATTTTGAGAAGTGGTAAAAATGTGAAAATCACAATTTGGACACCTTTTTCCCATCTTCATTTTCTGATCGCTGTTTTTGATAAGTTAAAAAATTATTGCTTTCTTGTACTTATATACTCATATGATTTTAATGAAAACTCCACTCCTCTTGCGACGCATCGTCTATTAGAAGTTGAACAAGCAAAAGATTGTGATATGATCAGAATCAAAAATTACATTCAAAACATGAAGTTTTTTATAAACTTTGTTTCTTAAAACTTACAAGCAAAAGAAACTAAAGATTGATTCTGGTTTGTTGATACAAAGATACAACATATACGCACCGATGTGGTTAGTTGACTGGCTTTTATGGCTTGTCATGTCATTTCACAACTTCATCCTTTTGAACGTTATGCTGTGCGAGACATGTATTAACAAGGTTATCCAAAAACCTTTTGG
>JAANSM010003564.1:0-12678 GCA_036850725.1 Orchesella villosa | reverse complement strand
TTCACAATTACGAC
Source organism: Orchesella villosa (assembly GCA_036850725.1). NCBI lineage: Eukaryota > Metazoa > Arthropoda > Collembola > Entomobryomorpha > Orchesellidae > Orchesella > Orchesella villosa. The sequence continues at coordinate 12,664 of JAANSM010003564.1, read as the reverse complement.
GTATGACCTTGAATGTTTTTTACGCAACACATTTACGTCCAATATTTTCACTGCAATTTTGAGACTACTCTTGAAAAAATCTGACACGAACTTTATACGGTTGTCATTGTCTTCAATCACCTGGCCGTCAAGACCATGTATAACTACATTGTTTTCACGCGGTGAAGTTTGCATCGCAAAATCATGTTTCGCAAATGAGCAGATACTCGAATCTTAGCAAAAATCACATTAAGATAAATGCATTGGATAGCTACACATCTGTAAGTATGAATCAGTTTATTTGCTGACTGGTTTCCGAGTTGACTTGTCCTGTATCTCTGAGTATTATTGAGTTCGTTCCCTGCAGCTTTTAAGGGTTCCCTTAGCTGTATTGCTTTAAGCCACAAGGCGAAGAATGCCAAATTGAGGAATCCAATTCCAAGAAAAACTGCAATAGTATTCCCTGCAGTGAATGCAAGGCCAACGTAGACACAGCTTGTTGCAAACATTTTCCAAGAAAGTTTTACTCGGACTTCCAACAAATCTTCGAGAATACGATGCAATGGGTCCGCCGGATGATAGAATGTGACAATGAATCCCAATGGAACTAGAATTGTTGCTGCACAGATTAAAAATATGGAATATTCAAATATTTTTATCTCTTTTCCTTGCTCAATTTGTCCATTGTAGAAAGCTGTGAAGTCAAAATTTTCATATATACTTATTTAATTCCTTGTAATTTATAATTAACTAGCTAATACGGAGTAACTACGAAAGTTTTTTTCTTAAACCTGTCAGTTTCTTGTCCAAATCAATTACACCAAGGTAGACGCTCCTCAGTTCGTTTCGGTACTGCCGTATTATTGTTGTATACAAGTTGATAAAACATACCAAGAATGTCATCAAGCTTATAAACATAATGACAAGATTTCTATTTATATTGTTTGAGTCGTCCTTTTCTCGGTTATAATTTTCGGAAATTGTTAGCACAGTAACGGGAATTATGACTATCCACGCACTGTACATTAGTGAACACCATGGGAAATAAAAGTAAAATGGGCTTATAATCAGATCTTTCTTCTCAAAACTCCAATACAATGCTGAGAGAAGACACCATTTTACGAAGTAAAATCTAACGTGGAAACACTTTATCATAAAATTAGTTAACATTTTGGTTTACTAAATGTATTTACAATTGGTTAACGTGTAAGATTTAGGACGACATAGAAAGTTTTCATGGCCTGACTAACCGATGTTCCTGAAATCGTTTGCGTATGATAAATTTTGAGCAGTTAAAGAAACTTACCAAGACCAAGAATAAATATACGTGTTACTACTTCCAATAAGAAAAAAAGGATAATCGTGATTAAAAATGGTGAGAACCTTTTATACTACTCGAAAAAGTAGGCTACGATTCAAATATTATTTTAATTTTAGAATATTATTTTGACTTAAGGAAAAAAGATGAATATTTTAAGGATATGCGATGTCTCGCAAAACGGCCCATGTAAGAAAAGAGCCCGAAAAGTTACTTAGACGTACCCGAAAGTTTAGAAAAAGTTAGGATTGAACATATTTTTGAGCATGTATTTTATTACCAAACACAATTCATGGTCTAGATCTGTGCATTATGTGGAAAATATCTCAGAAGAAATATTATGTTCTTAGTCAGTCATTAAATATTTATGATTTTGATAAGATGTTAAATCTTAAAACATGACTATATTTTAAAATATTTTGAATTGTGCCCTTTTTTGGCATTGAGGTAGCTATACTATATACTGGCTTTGTTAAGAAATATAAGCTTCTATCTTCAACGAACTTTTTCCAAAATTTATATACTATCGTGTGACATAAATCAAGGTACATGCAAATGCAAAAATAAGAAAAGAAATATCAAATAAAATTTAGAACGGACACGGATTTTTATGTCGTTTATTTAAAACAATTCAACGCTTTAAGAAATTACATCTTTTTTCAATCTAACGAATAAAAACTACAAGGTTTAGCTTGTGACTTACTTAAAATAATCTTTTCTGAATATGTTTGTAAGGCATAATTTCATTAAATATTTAACGTTTGCAATGGTGACTCTAAAAAAAGAGAATTATTTCATATTTAAAGGAAGTGATGGATGTATAATATAGCTTCATTTTATATTACCACGGTTCGTATTTCTTTCTTATAAATACTTGGAATTTTATGTTTCGTATGTCGTACAATATACAAGTTTTGATAAGCTACTAAAGAAAATGTTAAAATTCGATGACACTGCAACTAAATAAATCCAATTTTAAAAGCATTGTAGGACAAACAGGTAATGCTACTGGAATACAAGCTGCAGAAAACCTTTATCTTTGATAATATCGTAACCAAAAACTTTTTACTATAATATTACATGGATTTGCTTAATCTAGAGTAGGAATTTGGTTGACTAAAGAAATCAACTTTATGCAAAATATGCTGGGTTAGTGTTGCCGTTTTCCGGTTTCCAACCGTGAACGGTTACGGTTAAAACTGCCAACCGAACCGGAAACCGAAGTCGGTTACGGTTAGACAGCAAAACCGAACCGAAACCGGTTTTTCGGTTTCAACTTTTTTATTTGATGTTTGGAATAGTTTATCAATCAAAAATCATTAATATACGATTACTTACAACATTTGATTCATAAAAGCTTTAATTCCTAGAGAAAATTAGTCTTTACTCCAATATTTCATACAATAACATTTTTATGTGGTCAGTATAAATGCTAGTTGCATAAACTTGTGTGACTAATTATTTACAATGTACAAGACAGTTTATTTATGGAGGGTACGAAACACGTAAGCTAGCAAACTAAAATGTTGTGAAAATGTGTGTGGATTGTCAAAGCAGGGATATGGTGAGCATTATATTGACACAAAGCCTTTATTTTGTGTCCTCAAAATCTCTCATCTATATAGTTTAGCCATTTAATACTGTCGTTCGTAAAAACCTGAAACCGAACCGAAAATCGCGGTTTCGGGTTTCGGTTAGGACTACTAACCGAACCGAAACCGGTTAAAATCGGTTAGAAAAACGTAAAACCGAAAAACGGCAACCCTATGCTGGCTCATCAAATGTATTTCAAATACGCCTAGACGTATCGTCCGCATAAATCGACATTATTGACTTCCAACATAATTTGAAATTGACGTTTCCAACGCCAGCTACAAATATATGTACGTTAAAACATAATTAGGTGGTGTTGCGGTTGGTTAATGATTATCAGTTGCGGAATGGATGAGTCATAGTCGAAATATAAACGTTTCTTCAATTTTCTAAATTTATCAAGTCGAAAATGGAAAAAATTGCACACTCTTATTGTCACAATTTAAAATCTATACAATCACTAGTACATTTCCGGTCAGGACCGCCTTGAGAATTTATATTTATATTTTACATGCTGAAAACAACTCTTTTAAGTCGGCCCTTTGTCGAGTTTCGTAAAAATACTTATCCAAATTTGTAAATTTTGTTTTTTAATCAATCAAAATCGAATTTTTTATTACTTACATTTTTGTAAGTTGAAGTGTCAAAGGTCAAAGCACTCCAATTGGTCCAATATAACTCCAAAACTGCGCCGTAACTATTCCTTCCTTCATTCACGATAAGAATTTTAGCAAACACCACATTACAATTATTTATAGTTAACAGCAAATTCGGGTCAAAATTCAAAAATGGCATACGCTTTCAAAGTCGTCATCATGTAGAGCTTCATAATAATCATATTCCTCACATTCTAACTTGACCAAAATTATGCCGGAACAAATGATTATACCCCTTAAACGAATAGCTTCGTTGATTGATAACATAAACATTTCAAGAAACAATAAAGTCCACTATCTAACTGGTCACGAATCCCATTAGAGAGGTCAGCCTGTTTTCATCTCATCTCACCAGGGAGACACGGTTACCCTTGAAACGGCAACACCATAGTGGCGTCCTACCATTTATAATAAAAATAATGACAATCCGCTTTCTATATTCCTCAAGCGAATGGAAACTTGCCAGATACAAGCACTGGAAAACCCAACACTACTGTGTCTCGGTTTTAAATCGTTGATGATCAATCAAAAATGGTTCTGCTAATGTATTCCTATTTTTTGGCGTTTGTGCTCATCATCACCATTGAAATTGCCACCTTGTGCATCGAAACTTACGGTCAGCAGCCAGGAAAACTAATTGGCAACTTCTACGAATGTGCTCACCGGCTGAAGGGCAAAGTTTTCGCTAAAAACGATAGAGAAATCATCATTCAAGGGTTTCACTACGATGGCTCAGGTCCAGCCGCTTGGTTCCATGCCATGAGGAAAGGAATCAAAGGAGGAGCCCATACATCTGAGCCCTCCTACTACTACACTCTTCCGTATCCCAATGGCAATTGTGGAGTCCTATTTGGAAATCAATTCCAAGCAAATGGAAAGAAGATAACCCTCACCCTCCCGGTGAGCATTAAGGAGCTGGAGACGATTGGAATGTATTGCTACAGATACTGTCACAATTTTGGATATGTCGAGATTCCCAAGGATTTGGAGGTTCCACCTGCACCAACAAATCTGGTTGGGACAAAACCGTGTCCGAATCCATCTTATAGCCCATGTTTCTCCAAAGGTCGAGGTCCTGCGGGACAGGAAAGCAAACAGTAAGTTGGTATCAATCAATTTCCCTTCAAATGAATTTCCAATTGGAAAAAGTCTCAAAAAATTTAAACTTGTTCTTTTTTTTATTTTAGGGGTGGCCCCAATTGCTCTCCTGTCGGCCCTGGTCCATCACCCTCTCCTCCACCAGTTCCCCCTCCTCCGTCGCCTGGTCCTTCACCTGTTCCTGTTCCCCCTCGTTCTCCTATATCGCCTGGGCGACCACCGCCGCCACCACCAGGCCCAATTACAAAACCTCCTATCAAACCACCTCCCCCTCCTCAACCTCAACCTACTCCAGAGCCTGAATCTAAAGGGATTAGCATTCCAACTCCGGTAATGGTTGGAATTATCATTGCTGTTGTCATTGTCGTCGTTGTTGGTAGTGTTATAGGATGGCGAACGTGGTGTGTAAATCGAGTACAAGATGCTGGAGAACCTTTTCGTGTGGTGGAAACTAGATCAACTATGAATTAATTTGTATATGTTTTTATGGATAATATGTTTATATTTGATAGAATAAATTTATGTATCATTTTGTATTTTGTTGATTGGCATAAATAAAATAATGTTGTAATATGCTACTTTATAAACGAAACTTTTAATTATCGTTTCGTAATTTCTAAGATGAAAATCTTCAATAAAAAATTTCAGTTGGATGAATTTATTGTAAAAATTCCAAAAAAAATATAAAATGCCAAACAACTCCTTCCGCTCTAATCCGGAGGAACCCCATCATCATCATAAACCTCAACGCAAACAAAATATGCTGGCAGATCACAATTAGTATTCCTCACAAAAGGCGTTGGATCAGGGGCTCCCTCAAACGAAAATGATAAGCACAAATCTCTCCTCCAAATATAGGGAGCTCCAGCATCCTTCTTTTTCTTACTGCTCCACCGAAATAGTCCACTAAATGTAAAATTTGCTACCTTTGGCAATACCCTCTCCTCCGAATCAGTCAGATAAGGTTTGCGATACCAATAAATCTCTGCGTTCATATGACTCTTTTTAAACTTTCCAGAAGTCCAGTATTGAACTGGAGGAATAGGTATCCCTCTCAAAATTTTTGATTCCCATCTAATCATTGAGCGAAATAAGCCCAGATTTGTAACTTCGTCCAGGTTATACAGCGTCATGTTCCGATTTATACAGTAGTCCATGGCGGAAGACCAGCTTAGTTGGAAGCTGCTGACGAAATATGCCCGTTCTGAAGCGTTAACAAGGAGATGTACGCTGGCGTTTTTCTCCATTTCAAAAATCTGAGTGGCTGCAATAAAAATGAATGTAGTTAAATTTCAATTTAGAAATATTTTCATAAAAATTTAATAAAATTTTTATTAAGAACGTTGAAATTACTTTCTTTGCTGCTATTAAAACAACGCGTGTTGGCGGGAAACATGCACATAACGTGGTAGGATTTTGAACAGTCGTCATCACTGGAACCAACTGGACCGTTCTTAATATTTCATTTATAAAAAATTGTTAAAATTTGAAATATGTTTAATATTTTCATAAAAAATTAATGGTTTCATCGGTATGCTTAACACTTACTTTTGATTCCCTTGAAACTGTGGTGCAATCCTCGGCTATGTTCTAAAATATTAAATATTTTAAATACTTTAGGGCATTTAAAAAAATATATTTTACAAGATTTCACTTCAAAAGGAATTACCCGATCGTCTGGTTGCGAAGTGTGGTAATTTTGAAATGAAATGTTTTTCCCATTATCCGATCTCCTATAAACACCTTCATGGTGAATATCGTTGGGTCCAATGAAAAACTTTTCACTATCGGCATTAAAGAACACATTGTTTCCAACTAAAAAGTCCAGGAAAATTAAATAAAAATATTTTCCTCAATTTTTGCTAGTGAAAAATTTCAAATTTGAAGTATTACAGCCAACTTACATGAACTAACAAACCCTTGGATTGACCAATGATCCGGTACATCTATCAACTCCGCCAGCACCAAATCATGATCCATGCAAAGCTTCTTGGCTTGCTCATAATTGTACGTGAGTTTTACGTCAGCTAAATATTTCGAATTGTCACTGATCGGAACAAGCGTTCCCCGTCTATCAGAGCAGTCGAAGAGTTCATCGGTTTGAGACATTTCGATTATTTTTAAGTGGGCAGGAAATTTACCAGATGTTTTGCCAGACTTTTTATGAAAGTTTCTTCCACGTTCAGAAGAATTTTCTTTATTTTCAGGTGGCGAATTTTTGGAAGGTTTCCATTTATCCGAGTTTTTAAGAATTGGTTGTTCTTCAATAATTTCTGGAAACCTGCCGGATGTTTCTTCGTCGTTTGGTCCTTCCATAACTTCTTGAAACCTACCGGATATTTCTTCATCGTTTGCTTCTGATTTATTTTCTTGATCTGCATCTACTTTAATGGGATTCGGAGTTTCGTCTGCTGTAGGAATTGACCTTCCTCCCTGCATCGCTTCTTCGTTTTCTTTTGGCGCTAATCTTGAAGCAGTTAATAAGACATTCGAATTATCTTCTGAACCTGACGCATTGTTTTCATTATCTTCTGCTGAATCGTCTTGATCATCTTCAGTGTTGTATTGTAGCGATGACTTTCCGCTAGATTTACTTAAAATTTTGGTTCCGTCCAATTTTTTTGCTGGAACTATATCATCTTCTGATGAAATTCCTGAATCTTGTGATTTTGAAGTTAGAAGAGACGCACCAAATAGTTTAGATGCTTGAGCCGCCAGCCAAACCTGCCTTGGAGATTCAGTTGGTGCGTCAGAGTTAATTTGAAGGGACCTTCCAAGTTCAAATGGTAATTCATTTGCTTTTGCAATTAGTTCAGGTGGATATAGCTCCGCATCTTCATCTAATAATACCGGTAATGGGATTCCATCTTCTCCTTCGGATGATGATAGTACCCTTCCACTAATACTGGGGCTTTGATTTTCCTCATCTGCTTCTGAATCTTGATTATGTTCGGTTATTTCGCCGTGGGAATTTGGTTTTCCTAAGAAACCTGTCAATTTCAATCAAATTCAAAATGCTTTCAAATAAAATGTAATTGAACTTGGAAATAAGTCTACAAATTGATTTACAGTTAACGAACTTGATGCGGCCACAGTTTTTCCGAGAAATAGCCCCTTCAGCGACACTGTCTGGTTCTTTCCCCAGTCAAATGGTTCTACATTTTCTTTCACGTGGGCGATTGCTAAGTTAATAATTTAAGTATAAAAAACTTTAGATGTTACGTTTTAGTAAAATAATCAAAAAACAATTCTTCAACCAGTTCCTATTATAGAAAGTCATTAAAAATATATTACCTTGTGTTACGAAAATCCAAAATATTACGATACACTTTGTCAAAAACATTTTTGTGCAAATCAACTATGAATTGGTCGTTTATCCATAATGCTTGTATAAAAAATGTAATGAATCATTACTAAACTACAATCTCGCTTCAATTTTAATTACTTTATTTTATTTAAAACTTTCACGTCTTTGTTTAATATCTCGTGGAGTCCTTTGTTTAATTATCAATATTTATATATAATGAAATTTAATAGAAAGTTTTCCATCTCTCACCTTGTACATAAGTAAGGTTGATGATATGAATGAAAACCATTGCATTTAAAAAATGCAATATTGAAAATTCTTTGTATGATTCCTAAACTGAAATAATGACGAGTTATTTTTTACATTAAATCATCCTACTAAAATAATGTTTCAATAAAATTTCATTTTAATTAATTTGTGTCAATAGAAAAAATACGGTTTAATTGTCAGTTTTTATTTCATACCAATTCAAAATGTATACATAACGTTTATATTAATGATGCATTGCATACATGTATCCGTTCCTGTTTAAAATTAATCCACAATCTTCTTTTTATGAGGTTTAGGTAGCAAAATGCTCGGAGCAAGAAGAGAATTTTTAGGTTTTTTCTGAACCGGCTTTGGCATATCTTCAGTTGATTCATCAGCTAAATCATCGTGTTTCTTTGCTCCTGGCAATTTTGCCGCAACATGTTTTGGTTTTTGCGTTGTACGTACTTTGGCCCCCATCAAAGATCTTCCTTTAGGTCCAGATTCTGCTAGTTTAGGAGCTAACAAAGAAGCTCCAAGCATTCTCCCCGTTTGAGATGCAAGTATAGCATGTCTCGGCAACTCTGTGACATTTGCCTCCAATTTATTATCCTCAAACGCTCTTCCACTTGGTTTAAAAGCCAACCCCGGTACTGGATTATTTCCAGTCGGATTTTCATCCCTCCTTTTAAGGGGCATTTCATAATTCTTTCTTAGTTTAAATAAAGATCTACCCCCTGGTTTACCCTGTCCCCCTGGCCCCGTTTTGCGAATGTTTAATCCACTCATAATTTTATCTTGAGATGGTGATGGAGGTGGCGATGGGGATTTAGTTTTGGTTTTGGATTGAGAAGCCTTGAAACCACCGCCAGTAAAATTACTAGTAAAAATTTTCGTAGTTTTTTTATAACTTATAATTTTTCCCTTTCCAAAACCCGGTATGTTATCAATCCCGTTACTATCTTCTCCTCCACCCCCATCTGTTTCTTCTACTTCTCCGTTTAAATTGTAATTTGGAATGTTTACACCCCCAAAATTTGTGTTTTCTAGTTTCCCTTTGTATGTTTTGCTACTGTTTCCACCTGTGCTACTGTACCTATTTATGGTGACTTTATTATTGGCATTTTGTTTAAATTTGGCTAGTTGGGGACCTAACATGGAGCTGGCAAATAAATCTTTGGATTTTGTGCTATTAGAAAATTGGAGGTGAAGTGGGGAATCTTCAGATGACAAATCTTCCCCGTTATTTCCAGATGATGACCATTTTTTGACTGTGACATAGGACGACTTGGATTTAGATTTCAATTCGGAGGCGTGCCTCTCAGTTTCGTCGCTATCTCCATCTTCATCCAGCGTTCTTCCTTGTATTGATTGTACTGATGATTTTTTTGCAAGCAAAGAAGGCTCAAACATTCGTCCCGATTGACCAGCAAGGCGGTTTGACTTGGGTAATAGGAGTGGTGCAATATTGGGAGTGGTAATGGCTTTCTTTCCTCGCTTTTGGGAACCGTGTAAGGATCGCTTAGATGGATTAGATGCTAAGGCGGCTTCCTCTGCTGAGAATTCGTCGGGTGGAGCAATCATCAAGGGGACGTCGTTTTTAATAGACGTCTCAACGGAACTTGCTTCGGAGCCTGGAAAAACGCACAAAACAAAATTGGTTTTGGTTTAGATTTTAAATCATGCCAGTCTTTATATTAGGAATATATATTGCATTATTATATTATTACGAACCTATTGCAGCATAACTCTGGCCAGAAATTAGATCCATTACGGAAATGTTTTGGCGGTTGTCCAAATTCCCATCGGCCTCATCTGTAATAAAATAAAATGGAATCTTTGCAAGGCTTGAAAATATTTTAGATACTCACAAGTAAACCTACGAATAAACGTGTTTCTAACCTTTTTGAAATACAACGAGAAATAGTAGAAACTGCTTTAACAGGAACATTTTTACTTTATTAACTAATGCACTAGTCTTGAGATTCAAGATTGAATTGGTTACAGAATAAGAAAATAATGCGCAAAAGCGATATTTTTTAGAAATTTTTTAAACTTTCTACTTTCGCTCCATTGTTCTATCGATACGGTTTATAATTCAATTCAATTGTTTTGATAAATTGATTCTTTGCCTGAAACTTAGTCTTTATGTCTTTACAAAAAATGTCCATTGTTTCATGATATTTATGCATGTGGCTTAATTTTGATGAAACGAATCTCAAGGACAACTTACATTTTTTACTCAATAGATTTACCACGATTATATTCAAATCCCACTAAATTTACAATTGTGCCTGGCAGAATAGAAAGTTGCAAACTCGACCATCATGATTCTGTTAAACCGAAAGTGAGTTAAGAGTAATTTTCATAAAATTTACTATTCACTGTCACACGATAACTGATGAAGCCAAATTCATTCCTATAAATATATACCGTTTCTAAAGAGTAGTGTAAAATGTATGGGAAAATATACATGTCTACTAATTCATTATTAATCCTTGCACTAATTCTGCATTTTCAAGATGGTATAACATAAATCACAAATGAACTACTTATTTCAATTTAAGGTTGGTCCAAATTCAGAACATTTAAATATTTTTCAAACCTCATATTCCTAGGCAAACTTATGCATGTTGAGTCGAAACCCGTTGCCACCAGTCCGACAGACCAACGTTTGGATATGATGTCAAGCAGTAACATTACAGTACAAGCAAAGTTAACGTCTACGGATTTACTAGCAAACGAAACTTATAACATAGACAAACAAGGAAATCAATCAGAAACGGTGGAAGAATTGTTACGTTGTGGAACAATCCTGAAGCGACCCAATAATTCCTACAATGAAGAAATAATCGTACCACCCCGGCAAGGCGACCAGGAACGAAGTAAACTGATATTTTATAAGTAATACATTCTGTTATGCAAAAGGAAGTTATTTAAGTCTTTCTTTAACCTACCACAGTTTCTGAGCTCGATTTAAGGATTACAAGAGCTCTAGAAGAGGCTGTATCAATACAGGCAACAGAAAGTCCAATGTTAGACGCTGCCATAGATAACTCAACAAACCAAACCAGATCAGATCAAACCAAAACGCAAACCGAAAGGTTAAATGGAACTGTTCCAACTGGCGTCAACATTACTATAAACAAATGGGACCAAAGAGTCATTTTCTTTATAGATCCATGCTTTGGTAAATTTCATAAAGCGAAGCAGTAATATTTTTATAGCTAAGTTTTGGTTACACATAATTATAATTCTTGATTATTTTCTGAAAACTTTATTTTTTATAGATGTTGTCGAACGAATGATGATAGAGAATGGGATATGGATTATCCAACAAAGATTGAAAGGTTGCCTTGATTTTGGAGTCAATAATTCTACTCACTTACCATCGGGTGACTGTATAGCGATTTTGAAATCAAATACAACGTGTGGGTCAACTATTATTGGAAAATCTGATGGAAATGATGGAACGATAATTTTATTGAAATCTATTCAATGTATGAGTACCGGTGACATACTGCACGAATTGGCACATGCTTTGGGCATACCACACGAACAACAACGACCAGATAGGGACCAATATGTGACCATAAATTGGAGCAATATAAAGGACGAGTATATGATAAATTTTCAAATGGAACTGGGCACACAAACGTTTGGATTGCCATATAATATTAACAGCGAAATGCAGTATCCAAGCAACGCTTTCAGCAAGAACGGCAAGCCAACAATCGTTCAAAAGGTTACAGGTTACTTATATACTTTGCAAGCAATAAGTTTGTTCGAAAAGAGATATTATATTTATCTTATATATTTTTTGCGTGCAGAACGGAGATCTTATAAAGCCAAGCTGGAAGTTCCAAGAAAGCGACTTTATGAAACTGAGGAAATTGTATTGCCAATAATAATAGCAGTTTACATTTCGAAGTGGTAGATAACATGTATTATATTACATGAATTTTTTGATGGGCTTAGTTTGAATATTTCAGGATGTTAAAAATCGTATTATTGAAATTAAATAAACGGAACAGTTGATGAAAAGTTAATTCTTGAAAGTATTATAAAAAAATAGTAGAATTGCGCCACAATATGTGATAGCAATAAAATATTCGATTACGTAAGTGTACCGCAAAAACGAATAGTGTTTGCGCTTTAAAAGCAATTTTCTTCTTGTATGGGACATATATATTCATATTATTATTAGTTTTAGCACAATTTTTTGAGCAAACCTATTTATTACGCAGCTGTAGTATACAGCTAAGTTATAATTTTACTAAGTTTGTCTGTTTGTCTGTGTGTCCGTCCGTACGCACTCTCCTGACCACATACTTTGACCGATTTTCACCAAATGTGGTACAAAAGGTAGTACACCTTAAGGGCATGGCACTGAATACTTTTCAGTGAATTCGGTCAAGCAATTCGAAAGGTATTGGCGGGAAAGTTCAAAACATCATTGATTAC
>JAANSM010003563.1:0-12679 GCA_036850725.1 Orchesella villosa | reverse complement strand
TATTCTTTACTTATACCTGATAAATTATTACCTTGTGTAGTTTTCTCGCCGTTTCCCTGTATTACAACTTTACCAGAAATCAACTGCCCAGGGAAGTAACTGATGGACGGATTGTCCAATACAATAAATAAGTCAAGTGGCATTGTTTCAATGTTTGATTAATTACTTTAAACCTGCAACGTTTTTGAAGATTAAGTCAAATACCCCAAATACCTAACAAAAACTCATCCTCAAAAATCGTTGGAATTCTAACCCTCGGAGCTGGAACTTTCTATTTTCCTTATTTCTCCCGGAGTTGCGCTAACAACTGTTCATATTCGATGTCTTGCAGCCCCGCGCGTTAGAAATCTGTCGATTTTTAAGGATGAGTTTTTGTTGTGCATTCCGGCCAACACTTCAGTTGTTGAAAACTGAAGCATATTGGTAAACGTTTTTTAACTTTTTCAAAAATGTAACTCGGATTTTGTAGCTCTTTCTCGGAACAGCAAAGGTTGTTCCCATTTATCTAATTGGAAGACAGTATCAACACCAAGCGCGTTAGTGATCCACATAGCTTGGTCGAAAGGGATTCTCTTTTGTAATGATTTGCTATCCTCAACTTTTACAATAGCTCCAGATAAATTTATAAGCATGAGCGAATTGTCTTGAAATGTTGATGTTATGGACCAACGATTTTTATTAATGATATTAAATACAAATATATATTTATTACACCGTTCTAGATTATACGAGAATTATATTGAGTACTTTGATTGGTTGCTACTTCCAAGTACGAATGGTGCAGGTGGATACATCTCCACTTGCGTATAGCTTATAGTTTCTCGCAGAACCATATATGGCAGCATAACATACAATAGCAGCAATTTCGTAAGAATTAAATTTATGCACGGCTAAACTTGATTGAAAGGACTGACTCGAAGTACACAAAAAGTTCATGCGTCCTTAATTTGCGTAGCATTTCAAATAGAAATAGTCGGCTATCATATCATTACGCCTACGCAGATCACCATCCCCGAAAAAACTTATATCAAAAGAGCAAAAGCAACAAACAAAGTTTGCCAGTAAATCATTCTGGTTTGATAAACAGAGATTTAATTTCGAATGAAGAAGAAATATTGTATATAAAAATAACTCAATTAAAAATGGGTATAATATTCTACTCAAAACTTGTATTCGTTTTGAAGTATATCAAAGGAGCTCGTTATGTGAAAAAACTCAAGCTGAACAATAAACTGAATCCTCCACCATACAAATTTCATCATATGAAGCATGAATCTTTTTGTAAGATATTCTGGAACATCAAATATAAAGCAAGTTTTTTAACCTTTTTAACACACGATCGACCTCTTGTCCACCTTAGAATTTTGCGAAAGACAACTTTTAAAATGTTCTCCAGTTTAATAAAATAAGAAAGAAATATTATATGCCAAATAAACTTACCTATGACCATAAACCGGAAATGTTCTATAAGTTATGAACGAATACTTTTTACACAAGATTTTTCAGTATCTTTCATTCTCAAGGTAGTCTAATATGCTCAAAGGAGAACGTTACATCCTCATGCTGCTGCTCATTTCCATTAATAATTCAAGCAACTGAAATCATCGTTTACAGACAGACGCAACTATAGTCTTAGGTGGCTCGTGTACGAGTACCCTTTAAAAATAGGGACGTATGTTCATTCGTTTCGTCCTTGTTGCATCATTTGCACGGTAAATTCAATTGATGTACTTCCAGGCTCATTAATTTCTAATGATGAGCAAAGCGAACAGGAGGAAATGATCTGTAAAAATCAATACCGGGTGAAAAACTGTCTTGTGTTCCATGCTTTTCTGGGACAGCTACATAAAACAGACAAATTGGCGGTGAGAAAAGCATGCAAATATTTGTAAATTGACAATGCAACCATGAATGTCAAGGGTTGTTGCTAGTTGTCGATTCTTTAATAGTTTCTTTCATGATGCTACACCAACCATGAATAAAATTCAATTTCATCCAAGGTGAAACTATGGATCTCAGCTTGATGGCTTTTATTTGATTCGCTCTGGCTTACATATTATACATGGCGAAAGATTTTGTGCAAAACAATTTGGAACAATGAAAAAACAAATGCGCTACTTCTAATGCAATCTAGATCATTATATATTCATCGGATATGACCATAGGAAGTCTTGTGGTGGCATATGAAAATATTTTATTAACGTTCATAGTAGACATCTTGTAAATTTTGTATTGCTTTTGAGTTAAGTTATGTCAAGTTTCAAAATGGATTCACTCAGCAGTTATCATTCGGGATCCTAGATTATCCTCTGCACCCAAAATCTCACTCGGCAGCAACTCAACAGAGAATGTATCCGGATCTCTGTTTAGTAAAGCCTCATACAAGTCACGAATGCCCGACTGATTAGCTTTTGTGTGTTGCACAACCATTGCAACATTTTGAAGCTGAGAGCATTGGAAACCAAGAATGAACAGCCCAGAGTTGCTAGCCTAAAGCAAAGCAAAAAGAATAATATTATTACGAACACAAACGCTCGTCAAAAATACATTACTACACACTACACAGTCCTTTCTCAGACTTCAGAGTCTCTGATTTACAAATCTTTCACAGAATCACTAATCCAACTAAAATCCATGAGATGTTATGGATATCACGAACTAATTGCTAATTTTAAGCTATCACAAAACATAACTACATTAAAGCCTCCATTACTCACGTTTACAGCACTCCCTTTAAGCTCCAACGTTGTAAGCTCCATTGAGTTAAATCCGTATAGAATTCCTACATTTGATATACTGAAATCCCCTTTCATTTTAAATGTGTGAAGATCTGCAATGAATAAATTACATTTCCGTTCACTGCCGAAATTGAAGAGGATTACATATTATGCATGTGTAAACTTGGTATTTCAATCATATTTCAAACATTAGCGTCACTCCTGACTAAATTATCATGACAAAAACCCTTAAAATGGATAATAATAGCATCAATCAGAGACAAACCTTCCAAGGATGCCAATGACTTGCCCACGAAGCGTATTTTATCTTTTGAAAATTGCTCATATGAAGTGTCAGTCTTTTCAGGCCAGTACATTTTCAACCTTTCTATCCAACTTTTATCCATTCCAGTGATCCCAAAATCTGTTACATCTTGTGTATTCTCAAGGCAGAGAACTTGGAGGGATTTGAGATTATAAATAATGGCCTGTAAATGGGTATCCCGTATTCCCATGCAGTGAACTTTAAGTTGTGTCAATCCTTTCATTGTCTGCTTCACGTGGTACCACTGGACATCTTCTAATGGAGTTCCATAAAGCTCCAGTTCCTTCAAATCCGGAAATTCAACATCAGTGTTGAAAGCTTCCTGCCTTGGCATCTCCAGTTGAGCGGCAAGTTTCTTGAGTTTCGTTGGTAAAAGCCAAGAGCCATCTTCCCCATGTATGAAATCAATTTCAAGCATTGGGAAGTCCAAAAGTGTCATTTCTTGTGAGCTATTTAGTGTTGAACGAAGTTGTCCCGTCATGCTTTTTGATGAGCCATATGAATCAATTTTAAAGCAAGGCCGGGAATCCAAATGATAATAAGAGCGAACCACAAATGAGTTCAACTGAAAGGTTTCACTTCCGAGCGTGTCAATAATGCGACTTTGAAGCAAAAAAGTTTTGGCGGATACCAATTCAAAGAGGATGTGCTTCAGCGTTTTTGAGTTTCTCAATAGAGCCGGACAGATAATAGTTGCTATTTCGTCTTCTGCTGTTTTACGGGTGGTTAATGTCACTGATTTCGGCTTGGCATCCCTCTTCTGAATAATCTCTAAGGTGTGGAGTCGCCGAGCGGCTGGGAGAAAAAATCTTAATGCCTCCGCCAACTTCATGATATCCATGTCAGCAAATTTCATCACTTGAATCCGCTCCATGACCTTGTTAATCTTGTCCAAATTCATGCTTGTCGTCGTCTTCATGAAATTACAGTTCCTTACCTCAATCACTAACAATTTTTTGCAGTTTTGGATCCATTGAACGAGTTGCTGCTTATGAATATCAAAATTTTCAAAGATAATAGTAGTCAATGTGTTTGTCAATGGCTCTTCTTCTTGCGGATACTGGTGTTACACGGAGATTTGCAGAATGGTAGCGGCCATTGTAGCTAGAGTTGGAAAAGTTGATTGCAGGTATTACAGAGCAGCGAAGATGTTGCCAACGAACTTTACTAGCTTCCAATGTAGCTAGTGCGCCTAAAGGCTTTTTGCCAACAATGAATGTTGTTTTCAATAAAAATGCTTTGCTTGCTATGACTGCATTATTCCAGCTTTTAGATACGAGACGACAGTTCATACAATCAAAAAGGGACAAGTAGGGAAGAATCTTTACCCCAGGGAGTGTCTAGAAGGATACACAAAATTGGTTTTCAACAAAATAGCCAAAGAATATGATGAAAGAATCGGTTTGTGTAGATATGATGAATTTAACTGAATAGCATAGTTTTCAAAAGGATAGAATTTTTTTGTTCCATACATTGAGATCTTTTAGATTGGAAGCATAACTCTGAATTGTGTTCAGCTTCATGCAACAAATGTCCAGCCTAGTTTTCTGTTCCAAAGATTCACAAGTTACTGTTCGTCCATTGACAAAGGCTTTGTATTCCAAGTTTTCATTCTCGTTCTTTTTCAAATTACTCATTGTGTTTTCCCTTGAGAGACCCCTGTATATTTCTACCAACGGCTCATTTGTAATAGGATCCTGACTATCCTGAGCTGGAGCACAACTTTCGTTTTCATTAGAAAATTGAACTTGCATTTTTGTTGATTTTTGAATTTTTGGAGAAGGAGAAGAAGAACCCCAAAAAATATTGTTGGGAGCTTTTGAGCCAGGACTAGATTCCTTTTTAGACTTACTCCGTACAACATTTCTACTTGGCAGCTTTGACTTGACAGGATTGAACTTTGATTTTGCAGCTGCTGTTTTCGTGGCGTTTGCGTTGCTTTTGTCTGACTTGGTTGCTCTAGGCTTGAAGCTTTCACTCGTCTTTTTAGAGCTGGATGAGCTCCCTACATTGTCCAACTTTATATCTGTTGCCTTTGTAGGACTTGGATCGCTATACACGTCATCCCCAGATGTTTTTACTGGATCTGCATTAGAGTCTTTTGGAGCTTGATGACCTTCTTTCCTATCTTTTGTAATAGATTCCTCCTCCTGCTTATTTCCGGAAGGCTTATCACCATCATTTCGCAGATCCTCCCAAAGATCACGGCATTCTTCAAGAAAAGCAGTCAAGTCCAAAGGCGTCACGTTGAGCTCTTCCACAGACGATGTATCTTTTTTAGTAAGCTCATTTTCCTCTATAACACCACTCGATGCAACTGCTGCTACTGATATGGATGAACTTTCATCAATTTTGATACTACTGATGATCTTTTTGTTGCAATCTGCACCCACAAAGTCGACATTCTTCTTCCATGTCTCCGCTTCCTTCTCAGTTTCATCGTTATCCTTCAGCACCGGATTCTTATTGGTCTCATTAACTTCAGGTAAGTCAAATGGAACTTGAAGTTGTATTTTTCCGTGGGCAACACACTCTCTAAATGTTTCATACACGTAAACAGACTTTTTTCTTGAAGAATTAGTATTGTGCTCTTGGCTTGAAACCCAAATATCACGTCGACGTTTCCACTCCTTCTCCATAAACTCCACGTATTTCGTAACAAAAGTGCTAATGTTTTTGCCAACGGCATCGTTAACTTGAGTACATTTTACTTGCTCTGGAGCAAGAGGATTCAGCGTAATTTCTTTGTCATCACGATCTTCCACATTCTCCCTACTTAGTAACCGACTCACTATTACTTCTAGTTTCTCAACCTCAGTTGAAACTGCAGTTTTTGTCTCCTCCACTTCCAATTTGTCAGATGAACTCGTGGGTTGTTGTGGTTTGGGTTGGGATAACGTGTCTTCAATTACTACCTCAATGTTTTTAAGCTCTTCCCCGAATCCAGTTTCCGGTGACTCATCAAGTTCATCCAAATCAGCATTATCAGGTTGTTTTACAAAGGGGCAAGATAATAAAGGCAAGTCTCCAACAAATTGTTGATGGAAAGATTCAATTTCTTGGAGAGAACAGTGTGACGACTGAGGATGTGTTTTGTTGACGTGTTCACCGGAATAAGCCAATTGATCGAAAGGATTTTGGATTCTTGATTCAGGATAACTCTTTCCAAACCTCACAGAGGGATGACAAACACGTACGAAAGATGATGATGGTATTGAAGATGCCGTATGTGGGCGTTGTGCTACAGCTAATTTTGTGGATGAAATTTTAATGTGTGAACTTCCTGCTGGTAAGCTGATAGTCGACCCTTGGGTAGCTTGAGTAAGTTCAATACGTGTAGGTTTCTCAGATTTCTCATCAAAAATACCCCAGAACCCAATTGACGAGGTTTCCGATGATTTTGTCTCGGGATTGGGATTACTATTTTCTGCTACTTCATTTGCCTCCACAATCCTCGTTTGGGATTTATCTTTCCAAAAGATTGGGCTCGGGAGTGGAATGATTACTGGATGATGTCAGAAGTACACCATCTTCTGGGATTTTTGTTGCGGATCCGTGGGGAGATGTCTTTTTGGAACTGAGATTTTCTGTTACTAACGGAAGGTTGGGATCGCTAGCTTCATTTTCAATCTTTTCTGTAGTCATTGTAAAGAATCGGGGAAATGATTGACTTTTCTCTTCTACACGCTTTAAACTTTTGCTTGTGCTCAATAATGTGGCAAAACCTTGTTCAATTATATGGAATTCTTCGGAGTTCACGTCCGAGTTTGAGTTGGGAATGGGATCCTGAAGAGTCCTTGACGTCAACGGAGCCCGTTAATAGGTGCAGTTTGGAAACAGTAGCGTACTCTGAATTCCCGTTATCGCTACCGTTTGATGTTCGGCTGTACGTGTGAGTGGGAATGGGGACCGACTCCATTCTGTGATGCTGATTGATTTTTACTTGGCTGTGAATTGGGGTGTTTGAATTTGGTTTATTAGGGTATTATATACATGACTATGACTAGAATTATAATTTGCTTGTCAAAGTGGAGAGTTTGTATTAGCGATTTAAAATTTCATTGGAGTTGACATTATAATTTTTTGATGAATAATTCAATCATGTTTTCAACTTACAACACAGTATTGTAGTCAATGGGTGATTTTGGTATGTTAAGGACAGTTCCCTTGGGTACTTTGAGACAAGGAAATGTCAAGTCTTTAGGTGCATGCAGTGTATATGCTACTTTAGTAACGGGCATTCCTTACATCCGTGGAATCGAGTTGTGCCCGCTCGGCAGATCTAGATATGTGCTTGGCATCTACCGGCGGTGAAAGTTAAGATGATGCTTGGATAGACAACGGAGAAAGTTAGTTCGATTTGCGTCTACTTGAAGGGGTCGTTGTCTGCATATGGAAATTTCTTCTGGATGTAATAATTATTGTGATGCCTCGATAAAATTTTTTGTAGATGTTGATCAGGGCAATTTGCTGATGTCTGCGACCTATAGTATGCTCCACGAACAATATCCTTTGTTAGATATACAATAATAAGATATGCTGACCACTGTAATTCAGATAATGTAAGGAATATGTGTACAAAAACAAGAATATGGCTATTTAATTGGATACATATTATGACTTTGTAGTTTTAAAACAGCTCCATATACGCAAAATGCACATTTAACATTACACACCCAATCTGCCGTTGTATTTTTATTGGAAGTCGCTCCTCTAACTCATCAAAGTTTGTCTTGTATTTGAGTATGAGTATATGAACGTTGTGTTCAAATTTCAAGACTAGTCCACATTGTTGCTTTTTGAATTTGTCATACATCAAGAAATGTAAACCCCCGTATAAAAGTGGAATTGTGCAAATGTTCATCCATAAAGCTAATAAGGAACTTTAATGGAATTTATAAGGAGTAATACGATATACTGTCTACAGTTAATTTTTTGTTCGATTTTGGTCGTACCATTTATTTCCTTTTTTCTTAACTAATATTGTTAAAATGGTGACATCGAATGTGCACACTTTGATCATAAGATTTATACCGTTTCTGCGCAGCTTCTTTCCAATTATAAATACCCTTGAGATTTCTGCGTACACAATTTTTTCAATTGAATCCGTATAACCGCATTCTATTAGGAAGGAAGGAATAGTATTGGCTACCAAACTACGCAAGTTCTAAACAAAGAGTTCAAGCAAGCCGTACTATAGAGGTATATATATTCTCATGCTTATAATGAAGTTTTATATTTCTTTACAGTCACAGTTGTTCAAAAGTTAAGCACAAATTATATTAGTTCTGCCTCAAGGATCTCAAGCTGTTTAAAATTGCAACAGAAGTAGGAACAAACTTTTTGGGCAAGAGAAGCTGGAATATAAAATAGAATTCAAGTACAAAATACGCCGAGTAACTTCAGGAGGACACAGCCAACAGCCACAATTTGGGAAGCACTGGTCTTCTTCCTCGCAAATGCCATATCATAATCTAATCTATAATTTCTAGGCTCTAAACCAAGCTAAAAGGATTTTATGGAACGTTGCATTTACAGTTCATTTATATTAGAAGGTCGGGTAATAACAGTTGTAGCAGCAATAATAATAGTAATAGAGATCAAATATAGCATACACAATTTTTGAAATGGTTGCAGACCCATGAACCAACAGATACGCAAGTTGTAGAGTAAAGCATACGTATAGACTCATTTAGCAGCTAAAAGTACATCCGCAAATACATTTGCTTGGTCGTTCGCTCTTGACTATACCTATTGTCATGCTGTGGTCATTCTACAGGCAGAAGAGAGAATTTCTGAAATGCTATTAAAATACTCATTTATAGCAACCATGCCGGTTTGCATACTGGTTTGTTTAGTATGCTAAAAGGTCCAAAAAACTGGAACTTGGGAAGGTCGTCAACACAAAAGCTACTACTCTGTAAAAGACACAAGCTGAAAGGAAGAGGAAACCCAAAAGCTTCATGTAAATTATAGTCATTTGATTGAGCATGAATGCAAATTTATGGAGGCCATTCAGAAGTTTATGTTTTGGGAACAATGCTCGTGTGTACCTCATTGTTTTGCTATTTTACATGAGTCATTTGATTTTGATGCAAAATGCGTTGTCTTTTTTCTCTATTCTACGTCATAATAACGAGCTATACTGAGTCAGTTACTGACTGAGATTATTTTACAAAATGTGATGAATGTCATCTTATTTAGTTATATCATATGACACAAAAAGTTGTCGCAAAATTATATATTATATCAGTTCCATGCTTTATATACACGGATTATTTTACATCGCATCATTTTGTTTGTTGTATTTTTTAAAGGATAAACGTGAGATTGACTTTGTTATGAATTTCTCTGCTTCCAGTGCACAAAGTTTCTTCTGAGATCAAATAATCCACAAAGCTCCAGTTAGTCCAATGCACAATCGTATTCATTTCAGTATTGAAAAAAATGTGTTCATATGATATATATCTACTTATGTACATTATGGGAGCTTGTATTGTATCGCATGGGCGAATGTTGCTTACATTCTCATTGTATAAGCATGTCTGACATTTTTGTTCGCACTATATTCCAGAGTTGAGTTGAACTAGTTGAAGTGAACTTGCCAAGCTGAGTGACTCCGCTCTACAAAAACTCTCCCTTTTCATCCAGTGTTACATTAGAGACTCAAATTTGCTGAAGAACTCTGAAAAGAGCGAAGCGATAGAGGAGCAAGACAAGAGAAGAAAAGGTCCATAGACCTAGATTTCCCATTTCCACAATTCTCACGCTAAACCACACACGAGAGAGACGTGCACCAGTGTTTGTACTCTCCTTCTCTTTCTCTTATCTGTCTCCTTTGCGTTTTAACCCATTCTCAGTTTCATACTTATAAGCAATAATAATAGTAATATCATCAGAGGAGTATTGGCTGGTGCTGCTTATAAACACATAAATGTATATATGTGCATATTTCCAGATACTCTAGAAGTACAAGTACATTAGAACAAGACAGCGATATTGCAAAAAAAAAACTACAAAGCTCATACTCATACACAACTGGCGATAAGTAGCAAATAAAGTAGAGAGCAGCAACTTGTGTGAGCTGGTGTTGATTTTCGGTGGCTGCAATGCATGTTGAAAAGGTTGCAGAAAGATGTTACATAAGCCTGACGAATACGTATATTATTATTGTAGATTCACGTTAGTAAGTGTGTATTTAAGCATAAAATATACGTGTATAACAGCTTGAAGCAAGATTCATGACAAAGCTAATGCAAATCCAAAAGCTCATGACAATAATAACATAACTTATGAGCTTTCGCTTATGATAGAATAGTGGGAAAAGTTGTAGTTAGATAACATTCATGAACATACATATAGCATAACATACAGTTGTAGTTGTAACTTGTAATGCAAAACCAAAGTTGGTTAAGAAAAGCATAATATCTAACAATTTTTGAATGCAAGTTTCAAAATGCTTTTCTCATGTGAGTATATATGCCTGGCATGAATAGAAATATCAAATTTTCTTTTACATATCTCGAGAAATCAAGAATATATGACAACTTATGCTGTTTTTATTCGGTATAAGAATCATAAGTGAAGAAGTCGAAGCTGCTTTTCTGTATAATATGGGTTGCGTTTCATTAGGGAGAAGTATGGAACCGTGAACAGCATAACAGTCTCTCTGTATGGGGAGCCGGAGCGTAGAAAAGTAGTGGAGGAAAAACTAGTTCTCTCTCTTTCCACTTTCACCTCCTTTTCTCTCTTGCTTGGTGATGGTGGTGGTGCTGAAGCAGATGATGTTGACGGGAAAAAGCGTTTTTACGGAAAGTGAAACTAAACGGGAAATGAAAGTGGAGAGAGCCACCACTGTTGACTGTTGCTGGTGTTCCTAATACAGTTTGAGCGTGAAACAGAGAGAAACGCCAGATGCAAGTTTATAAATCTTGTTTGTGAATGCAGAAAACAGAAATTGTATTTATTTACCGAGAAGTAAAAACAGGAGAAAAATCTCACTTAGCCAAAAAACCTTCATGGGTTTTGAGCAAGTAAAAAAGAAAAGCTGAGGAGAAAGAGAAGACGGAAAATACGTGTGTATAGTTCCATTGCGTATCATCGTCATTATCGTTTTTGCTATCCCTATTGCACGACGCTCTTGGTGTTGTGCTCATTCCAAGTTTCCACATTGGAGAAACATATCATCATTGTAACATCACATCACCATCATTGTAGACAAGGAAATCTTTTTCTCCTCAAGTTCTCATTTTTCCTTCTTTTCGTCCCTTATTTGGAGGCATACCGAGAGCACTTAGACTCGTTCTACTGCTTTTCGCTTTGCTCTATTCCTCTCTCCTCTTTGAATATATAGATACCATATAGAGAGTTTCCAACAGAACGATACATTTTCATGAAGGGAGACAAGCAAGAGCTCTAAGTAGATAGTAGACAGCACTCTTCAAGCTTCAGGCACGTTCATTTCATCAATCGACGAGAGAATAAAACTGGCGTTGGTTCTTGGTGCTCTTCTGCTTCGTTGTCCGTGTTCCTTTCATGGCAGATAGATACAAGTTTTTTTTGGGGATGAGAGTAAGACTCACCTTCCTCAAGTGAGCAAGTGTGTAGTTTACACTTACAGGTGTGTGTTACACTTCTGTGACTTGTGTTGCGTTGTGCGGTGTGCATGACTTTTTTAGCATTTAATAACTCCTCAACTTAGTTGGCTATCACGAGTCGTTGGGGGATCTGTTTGCTGTTTGATTGCTTACTTTCTTTGTGTTTTCTCATACTTACTTCTGAACAGACCAAACTGTGCTGCATATATTTTGGATGCTGTTGGTGTTGTTGGTTGTGTAGTGTATGCACGTGGGAGACATTATCTTTAATTCCTTAATCGTCCTCATTAATGATTTTCATTTCCTTTGTGTGCACTACTTATGCAGAGTCTGATCTGATATAAAGTTAAAGGCAAAGGATCAGTGTTCAGAATATTCTTTGTCAAACCAAAATCATCCAAATCTCGGAAGAATATCAACTTATTAACCGCCATAACAATGGGAAATACCCGAGAGCTAATGGAGCACAAGTTTTGTGACAGTGCAAGTTATTCTGGTCGTGTTTCAATGGGTGAAATGCATTGCAAAGAGTGTATCTCCAATCAAAATCATTCCACCCCAAGTAGAGCAGTGAGAAAGAGCCTAAAAAATAACTGTTATATAAATAAAACAATGACAAGGATGTCCTTGTGGACTACTTTTATCGTCATATGGATCAGTATAATAAGTGGCGTCACTGAAGGTTTGTGTTATTATTATTATTATTTTGTTCTATTTTAGAAAGCATTACATGTGTGTGCATTTGACATTCATAAAAAATTGTGCTTGTCTGTAGACATCCAAAAATAGTCATTCTATAGAGTAGTGGTAGCATCGTTGTGGTGCCTGTCTATTTTCATTAAGCCGCGTACATGCGGAGACAAGGAATAAGGATTTGTAGTTAACTTATGTACTATGAAAAGTAAGGAAAGAACATATAACAAACTCCTCATTACAGAAAATATACTAAGACCTGATAATCCGGTAGAACTGAAGCCTCTTTGAGAACTGAAAGTTTCAGAAAGGGCAAAATGTCTACTTTTTAACAAGTATCTGCAAGA
>JAANSM010003562.1:0-12681 GCA_036850725.1 Orchesella villosa | reverse complement strand
CAACAATGAAGCATTTACTTTCTGTTATTATTACCGCATCGCATGAGTATTCGGCATGTCAAGTTGTCAGTTGATCTTCACGGGGAAATTTAGGACTGCAGTGCACAGTGGCTACAATAACCATTATTATGTGAATGACAGCTTCAATTAGGTATAATTTTGCCATAAAATTACACCCCGCGGTGACAGGCTATTATTAATGCACTTATCGTTAGAAATACACACAATTAGCGAACTATTATTCCTGCGCGTTGCACCAGCATATCATTGAATCTTGTTTTTATGGTTAGCATTAACGATAGTTATTAGTTATTAGTTATTAGTATTAACGATAATAAAATGGAAATAAACATTTCAAAAACAAAAACAATGCAGTTTCAAAGAGTCAAAGATAACACTCGCCTGTGCGTGAAGTTAAACAGAACGACTATAGAAAATGTTCACGAATTTAAATACTTAGGACTAACACTAAATGAAAAACTAACATTTGACAATCACTATGAAAAAGTGTGTAAAACAATGACAAGTAGAACCTACATGCTTAACCGATACAAAAAATACTTTACTTTTAAGTGGAGACACATTTTCGTCACATCTCTAATTCTTTCATTACTAGACTATTGTCTTCCAGTTTGGGGAAACCTAAAACAAACTTAACCGATACAAAAAATACTTTACTTTTAAGTGGAGACACATTTTCGTCACATCTCTTATTCTCTCATTACTAGACTACTGTCTTCCAGTTTGGGGAAACCTAAAACAAACGAAACTCAGTCGAATAAATAGAATAATATTACGCAGTGCAAAACTAGTAGTGCTGGGCAAAAACAAGATAAAAAGTAAACTTGATACTATCGAGCAACTTAACTGGTTATTGTGTGAAGAAAGACTAGAAAGATACACATTAAATTTTATCTTCAAAAATGTTTGCGGTGAAACATCTTTAACAGACAGCCTGAATGGATTTATACGAAATGAACAGAAACGATCATCCAAATTCCAGAACAATTTCATCGTTCCCAGAATGAAAACTGAATATGGAAAATCGACTTTCACATACCGCGGAATTTTACTTTGGAACAAACTACCAAGCAGCATCAAAGAGTTAGAAAGTTTTCATCATTTTGATCGTGAAGTGACTATGCATATCTTAAGTCAACGAGAAAATGACATGATTTATTTTTAAAATAAAACTACTTAAATAATGAAATGTAATTTAAAATAATGTAGAAAGATTAGTTACCATATTATAATATATTCTTTTTTGTTATTACCACAATGTGACCAATTCATGAAAACAACATGTTGTACTACACGTTATGATTTCTGTCACTTGAATAAATATTGAATTGAATTGAATTGAATGTGATCTTCTTATGACGTAGGATGTAATGAATCAGTAGAATCTTCGGCTCAGTAACGTTCATCCTTTCATTTCATTTTCTTCGTAGGTTTACCGCCTGTAGCCTGTATATGGATTACAATCGAAACTCATATATCATAATAGCTTTCGCTAGAATGATGTTTTCCAGAACACACAAGGGTATTGGTTTATATGGAAGAAAGTCCAGAGTCGACGCTTTTTCATTGAATTCCATTAGTGTGATATCTCCCTTTACTACTTTACAAGCATTTGTTCGGCACAAACAAAAACAATAAGGCAAAGCTATTCCATTTATATCTTATCTTTTCTCTGTCATGCCATAATTCAGCCCACATGAAAATTGATGTAGATTGTAGTGGCGTACGTGTGCAATATGGAGCTTCAGATGATCATTATCTCTGGTCGGGTCTCTTCTGGTTTGTAGGAGAGCGTCACACTATATCCCCATCCTTATTGCTTTGTATAGCAGAAGTTACGTTTTAATCTCATCATGTACGTTTTCTTTCACAAAGACTTCTCAATGAAAGTGCATGAGTGTTGTCTGCCCTACCTACTTTTTACTTTTACGCTTGTTTCACTATCTTTCGCTGTTAATATGCTTTTTAAAAGGAATTAAAACTTAAAAATATAAAGAAAACCCTTTACATGCCTGTTTCACGCGAATGACGCGAACTATGGAAGTTTTCTCATTGTATTCCGTTCCGATCTTTAAATTATAAAGAGACCAATTTAGAGAACAGATTAGCAAAGGGAGTCTCAAAGACCTATTCATATACTTATAAAAATGATGTTAGCGAAGTGCAGTATACACATATTATAATCTTAATGACTGCAGCTTTCCCCTGTTTTTGCTATAAGATTAAATTGAGTCTCATTATACTCAGAAACTCTGCTCTAGTTGATCTAACCTTCTTTAAAAAATTAGGTAGTGACCGTACAAGGCAAGGGTGATTTAAAGCACGGCAGCGTTTGCCTATATTCAGTATTTGGGGAGTAAATTTCCCTGTCACCTGTAGACTACATTCAACTATTTGGCATAAATAGAGACATAATCACAGTGAACAGTGAAAACGGTCGGTCTGATATTCAACATTGCCTATTCAATCAATGAAAACCGATGATAAAATAACAATTGAATTAGATGGATATGGACCCCAACCACAGATGTTATATAATTGAAAAAATGCAAACTAAGAAAGGTTAGAATTACAGCAATCAGCAACAAGTAATTATCATAGACTCTTCTGAAAGTTATTTTTTATTCGATTTTATTATTATTCTTTATAATACATCTAGTTATTACAGCCTTTATTGCATGCATATAGGTGGTAGTTAAATAGTATGTGTCCTTGATGCACAACGTTGTTCATTTATAAAGTTGCTTGAAAATTGGATGTGTGTGTAAATAATTAATTACATGATATGGCCTTTGGTATTAGATAGATAAAAAACACCCGAATTAATAATTTGATGCATATGTAACCGATATGCAAAACCATGCCTTGTGGCTCAATATTTTCCCATAATAAAATAAATAGAAAAGAAAGTGAACTAAAAATTAACTCATCCAACATCAAAAAGCCTCTTTGGCTGTATCCAAAGTTGTTCGAAAATCAAAGGTATCGGATATCTCTTCCACCAGTCTTCTGTCAAGTCTATTGAAATATGAAGTCATCCTCCCATTCCTCTTTTGTTTACCCCCTATTGAGTCCAGCATATTCGATTTGACAATGGTGCGAACGGTCCCACAGCTTTCCCAATCAATACCATTTGCACCAACAGCCCGATCACAATATTGCCCTATCTCATCATTGACGCCATCAATTTGCATCCATTTGTCCACTTCAGTATCGCTTTCCAACACAAGCTCCCTCAACATCCCATTTACATTTTTCATTCCTCCGTTCTTCGATTGTTCGACGCCTAGGGACAGCCGAGTGAAAAAACAGCTACGCATTCCAGAATAATTCCAATTCCACGTAGCTTCCTCAAAGTCTCCATAAGTATTCACGTTTCTTTTGGGAAGAGACCGTGGTAAGCGTGATATCCAATCTAGGTCACTGAAAAGCTCGAGCCCTTCGCCTAACTGCTCGAGCTGTTCTATACAGCGTTTCCTCCTGGCTGATCTTGTCAGATTAACATCCTCCTCCTCAATTTCCTTTGAATTTTGACTATCATTACTGCTCTGGCTACATTGCCGTGGGAAGTTAAGATCCACTAGGTGAGGCAAAAATGGCGTAGAATATAAATGAACGTCTTGATGAGATAAACACGTTTTATCGCCTGAGAATGGATTATTGGAAGTAGTAAGTATTAACTGGAGCTGATTGATGCTTTGCCTAATATCACATCCACAATGGCGAACAATACAGTCAAGCCATCTGCCAATTTGAGTAGAGTCTGAAAATATTTGACGTGTACTACTATGCTTGGATGACAAAATGGGTTTCAAAATCTTGTCCACAATATCTTTGGGCTTTGGTAGCGAAAAAGAAATGCGAAGTGGGTCTTTGCGATCCAATTTCGAATCAATCAAACAGTAGACAGGAAGGCACGATGTCATCACTATTGGGCGAACGGCCGTTGTTATCAGTTGAGCTACCGCTGAACAGAATCCTTCATCTTCTTCAGGATGAAGCAAGTCAATATCTTTAAACAGAAGCAAACAGTTTTGTGATGATTTCAATCGATGACTAAGAACAGCTTCTTCTACCCTTTGAAGCACTTCTTTGCCAGGGCGTCGTGTAGAAAAATTCACCTCCACAACCTGGTTACACAAAAACAAGATTATCATTACTATTGCAAATACTAATACTAATCACGTCATGCCCGTGCCCTTACACAAAACTCAACGGCAGATATAGGGTTAGGGTAGGAAGAACAGACTATGTAATAGACTATACTTTTAAACACGCAAATAAAGTTTATTCAATTTAATTCAATTCAATATAAACATACCTCAAAACCATAATGTTTGGCTAGTACGTAAACTGCTGCAGTCTTTCCACATCCACTAGGACCTGTCAATAACACACTTTTCTTCGTCAGCCCATCTTCGTCTTCATCACTGGTCACAAAGTCTGAGTCAGACGAATTTCCGCGTTTCTTTTTTCGTTCATGCTTACGGCTAGTGCCACCATCATCTTTTATGTCCATTTTCCATCGTTTTAACCAGTTGGTAAAGGTTTTCAATGCATTCTTGTCAACTACCAGATTCTTCACGCTAGTCACTTTGAGTCTATCTATCCACGGACTGCTGTCGTTTTGTGAGCTATCACCCCCGTCTTGACTACTGAATAATGCAGAATCCTGAGACGAGATTGTAATGGGATTTTCATCACAGCAAAGACCGATAGGCAAACTTTTCTCTTCTTTGGATAAATACTTGAAATGAGGGAGTTGTTCACGTAAAGAAATCACATCAGAATCTTCATTTTTCGTATCATCTCTTGGCTTAAACTTGTAAAACTCTGAATTTCCATTTTGGTCATCCTCGTCACTACTTGGCTTTGTAACGTCGTAATTCGCACTAATATGAGTTGTTTTAGGAAAAAATCCCATGTTCAAAAAGAGTTCATCTTGATCCCGCTTTTTCTCCACAGTCTGACGAGCCTTATCTACGACATCCGGCACTCCAGAATGAAGAAACGCTAACGTTGCCGCATCCAAAGTCTTTCTCTTATCGGAAATAACGGTATTTGATTTTTCTTCCACTGATGCCTTCATACCATTATTGTCCAAGGACTTTGTTCTCGATTTCAGGGTATTAATAACATCAGGAACTCCAGAACGCAAAAATGCTTCTGTTTCCGGGTCCAACTTGACCTTCTTTTTACTATTATTATCCTTCGGAGTAACGAGTGATCCATTACTTCCTAAAGTAGACTGCTTCTTGCGAGAGCCAGTTCGAGTTCTTTTACGACTCGATTGCTCATATTCATCTTCATCTGAGGATATGCTGACATCTTGACTGCCATTCCAAGCTTGACGAGCTTTGTTAGCACAGGCTCTAGTTGGACGACTTCTTCCATTGTTGCTAGCACTCTCATCAGGTTCAGCTTTTGGTGTCCCGTTGTTGGATGATTTGAAGTAGTCGAGCAATGACTTCTTGGGGGAGGTCTTCGTTGCCATATTCTGGTATTTAGGGCTATAAATAATAAACAAATCGACACACAGGATTAGGGAAATACTGAATACATACAACATAATACACATGCTACAAATGACAAAAAGTCAAACATCGAAGGGTGAATATTTTTGTCATATTGTACTTATCAATCTTATCATATATAAAATATACGTGACGGTTGTGCACCAATTATAAGTATTTCATTGTATTATTCAGCCTTTACCACTTACAGTTTAACTAGAACCAGATTCGTTTGTCACTTGTTGATACTATTTAATACTTCAATTCAAATTGCATTCCAAAACCTTCAACTGTTGCTGTTTGCAGAAACGACTAAAAATTACGCTCAAATTACTTCTAACAAAAGAACACAAAATATAAAACAGAATTAGATTAGACGAGTTAGTCTTAGTCCTTGTCATTGTTTGTGACACCTTACATCATGCAGGACTATAGCTCGTTTCTGTCAATAATGAGAAGAACGTACTTTTAGTAGTTTAAGATGTGCTATGTTCGTTCGGCGCCTTTTGCTAGGAATAGTGTTTTTGTACACAAAAGTATCCGATCCCACAACACAAATATAACTTCTGGGGGATGAGATATCCTTTCGCATCAAGAAATTATATCGGATTGCCCACATACACAGCATAAATATTTTTCAGTCATATTCATGCTCACTCATGCTCATATATGCATCTGCATCCTTCTCATAGCATTGCCTATATAGGACCTTTCCTCTTGATCAACAAATACTCTCTCAAGGTTTTACCTTGCATATCACATTTGTTTAGTGTTTTTATCATGTACGTTTCCAACCGGTACGGTGTATGTCTGACACAAAAGTACATGAGAGAGTAGGCACAAAAATAGTTAATGGAACAGCTGTTTTGCGTCGTAAATTTGACACATGAATAGAAGTAGTAAGTGACTGGAATACCTGGCTCACTGACTTGGCTGGACACTTAACACTGGACTTGTTGCGAACGTTGAAATTGGTTATTCTTGCATATTTTTCGGGAATTTAGAGTGAAAAAAATTTGTCTTTTAATCTCAACCGTTGCTCAACACTCAAATTTTGAGTCTAGCTTCAGAAGTTGGAAGTCAACAGATTTCAGCTTTTGAAAAGTTGAAAGTCAAGTAATCAATTTAAATAGTCCACAATCTACAGGCAGCGAAGTAGTCCATAGCCAAAAATAGTTCACCAAATAATCACTTGTACTTGACGTTCAACATGACTATGCTGAAGATAGTGTCGGCAAGCAGTAGACGCTTTCAGTCTTCCTCATACAATGTGATTGGAAATTTACGAAAGTACATCTTGGTAAGCTCACACAGTGGCTGCAATGCTTGCTCTATATTTGGTGAACCAATAGCAAAAGATCAATTAGTCTTTAATCACCCGAGACAATTTCACACCTCTCTTCGTTTCGAAGACAGTTTCAAGGTTCAAGATGAGCAAGATTTTAACAATAGAGTATTGAAGAGCAAGAAACCAGTTATTGTCCAGTTTCATGCGAGGTAACCTAACACATTCAATTATGCTAGCTAGATAATTTGCTGTAGGAAATATGTTATATTGTCTTATGTGTTATTAGTTGGTGTGGGCCCTGCAAAATGCTTGCCCCGCGGATGGAAAAGTCTGTCGCTTTAACAAAGGATGCGGTAGACTTAGCTCAAGTGGACATTGATGATAATCCTGAGCTGGTATTCAATTTTGTTCATTTTTGAGTGATGATTGACTGTATTTTTGTAATCGAATAACTTCTTTTTATCTATGGATATTTATTCTTAGGCTATGTCTTATTCCGTCGGTGCGGTACCAGCGGTCATGGCCGTGAAAGAGGGAAAAGTAGTTGATAAATTTGTCGGCTTGAAGGACGAAGACCAACTTGATACTTTTATAGCTAAGTTGATGAAGTGCTAGTCATACTCGTGATTGTAGAGGTTGTAATCGTGATACAAAATAGAACTCTATAATGTTAATGTATTTTCGAAAGAAATTTTAACATACACCACACTAGCTTCTCCGTCTACTATCTAGATAGACATTTCTCTTGTGTCATTTTCTTTATTCCCGATTATTTACTTAGTTCATTATGTTACATTATGCATGTACCGGGAACAATGTTGAATGCCCCATAAAGAACAAATATTGTGTCTTACACACTTAAATATGTGACAATAAATTATAAGTGACGTAGGAAATTATGATTTGTATTTCTAGTTACCGTAATTGTTATACATAATCTCCAGTAAGTCCGTAGTACAAACCATTCATGCGCATTTTATTGCTTGTGTTCTGCGATACTGTCTAATTTTTGGTCAACAGACATAAAACGGATTACAGATTAGGGTATGGACACCATTCCTTATTCGACAATTAATTATAAATATTGACTATTGAAATGCATAGCACTTTTCAGTAAAATCATCGTCAGGAACAAAAAGGCCTGTTGAAGTTAAAGTTCTACGACAGCTAACCTAACGAATTGCTTCGCACTGATACCGGTATGGGGCACGCTGACCTGACATATATTTATAGTCTTGAGCATAGCTTAGCGTACGGAACAGGCAGATAAATAATAATAATACTATAATAACTTTAAATGATATAGTTGAATAAACATCAAGCACCATTAAACCGAGCTACTTATAGTTTCTGGGAAGGTTCTCTTTCGATTCCTCAGTTCCACCCATGTGAAGCCGCACAGCGGACGTTACTGTAAATTAGAAACTACGATTTCTTGAGTAGTGTCTCAATCTACAATTTAGGAACAAAAAAGTAGTAGATTAGCATTGGATACATCACAATTTGTTAAAACACGAGTGTGAGTTTAAGGAAACTCGGTGTCCATTACCTGAGCTTTATACATTTCTTTCACGTCTTCTAAATCCATTCGAAGCTCGTCAGCTTCTTCAACTTTCTCACCATACATCTGGATAAAACAGTTAAAATGTTATTGTTATGAAGATTTTTTTGTATCTAATAACACTTAATACTAAATATATTGTATATGAAGCTATTACTGTCAGCATCATTCATTATCATATTTATACACAAAATGATTGTATTTAAAAAATAGAGTTTCATTATCATGCCCATAATAATGCACATTAAAGCTACAGTACGGTGCTTGCTTACTTGAAGAACAGCGTTGTAATTTTTATTCAGCTCTTCAAGACGTTGCTCCATCTCGTTCATGCGTTCCATTTCTAATGTTATTTGCTGGTTTTGCATAGTTAAATTAGCAATTTCTTCGTTAAGTTGCTTCCTAATCTTTTCGTTTTTACTTAGTTCTTCCTGAAAAGAGATAGCTTCCCCTTCCTTCAGTCTCAATTGATTTTGTAAACTTTCAATAAGACCAGCAGATGAGAAGGATTCGAAGAACGATTTCGGGGTGACGCTACGATTGTTATTTCCGACCATCATCACGCCATTTTGATCAAATACCTCATCCAAATATGAAGCCTCGGAAGTTATGGAATGTTCGCTTGGAGACTGATCTCTAGAACGAGGCGAGTTATCATTCCGCATATTTTGAGAAAGATTACCCGTAGCTGTATGATTGCTACTACTTGCGGTAGTGGACATTGAATTTGATCGTTGATGCTGATGATGACTTTGAGAATTGTTGGCTCGATTCAACTGGCCCACCAGTGTCTGACTTTTTCTTCTCTCCACCTCAAAGCTAGACCTCTCTGTTTTCAACTCAGTTGATAAGGCATCATTCTCATTTGATAACCTTTCCACTTCCCCGGTCAGTCGCTCTACTGTTTTTTCCAATTTTTGACAACGTGTCATCTTGTCGTCTAATTTTCTCGTGAACGCTTCCTCTTTTTGCTGGAGCAATGCCTGAAGGCTTCTATTTTGCGATTCTAATTCCTCAATTCGCAACTCTAATGTAGAGTGATGAGACTGTAATTGAATTTGTGCATCTTTCGAAGATTTTTCACGGTCCAAGGCTGCTTTCAGTTTGATTTCCAGGTCGTTAATTGTGGATTGCAGAGCCTGCTCTCTTCGGTCACTTTGAAATTGCTGTTGTTTCAGTTCACCCTGTAGTTTTTCAATTTCCATGGAAAGAGGCATTGTGGCATCAGCGACTTCTGAGGAAATGTCTGCAAGTCTAGTCTCCAAGTTGTGAATTTTTTGGGTTTGTTGTGAAATCTGAACCTTTAGTTCGGCTTCACGGGAATGATGATTACTCTGAGATAAGTTAAGGACACTTCGCAAATGGTCGACTTCTTTCTGTAGTGCCTCCGTTCTAGTGATCAATTCTGCCTTGTCACGAGTTAATCTATCCACCTCTGCAGAGTCGCGCTGTACAGAAGAAATTACATTCTTCAACTCCAATATCTCTCTGCAAGTACAAAATTAATGATTACTTTACACTTCTGAATCTAGTACTTTCAGTACTTTGTTTCATATGACTTATAATTATGTGTTTTCTTACATTGACGCATTCTCAACCGTCGCCTTCATACTGTCAGCATTATCCCTAGCATCTTCTAACTCTGACGTCAACTCCTCCACCTTGAGTTCCAACTTACGTCGTTCCTGATTCAATTTGGAAATGGTTTCGTTTTGACTCTGTTCAATTCCTTCCTTACTAATAAACGTTTTCATCAATTTTTCCAATTCTAAATTTTTTGTTGCAATCTCGCTCCTCAGTCCTTTAATTACGCCTTCAGTCTCTTTTTCCTTGGCTCGCAATTTCTTAATCGCTTGTCCAAGCTCAAATTGTTTCAAGGACAATTTTTCTCCCTCCTCACGAAGCTGTTGAACTTCTTGGTCTTTTTCTGCAAGAATATCTGCTACTTCGGATGTTACATATTGGGATAGTGATTTTGGATCTACCGATGATTTGTCTTCTGATTCTTCCAGTTCAGTCTGAATTTCCCGATCCTTGAACTCTACTAGGTCAGTTTGAGTTAGTATATGATTGTTTCCTACTATATCCCGCTCTCGTATCTTCGGTGGAGAAATTGCGGAGGGAACACCAGACGCAGAACATGATGAGTAGTCAGAAGGGATCACTTCAATATCGGAGGACGAAGATGATGATGCGCCTTTTTTATGCTTAGGAAAAACTGTCACAGCAGCCGTTGTGGTTTTGGCAACAGGTGACTGAGGAATTTCCCCTTCCACATCGTGACCTCCTTCCGACGATCCTGTACTTCCTGTCCCGGACCCTCGAGAGTTTGGTGTGGATTCTCTTCCTGAAACAACAACGATGCTACTGCTACGACTACTTTCTGGTTGGAGACTTCCAGCCGCGCATCCGCTAGAAACCATCTCAAAATTTGGCGAAACTCGTGCTGAACTTGGGGGCGTAGTATCGTCCATTTCTCTCGCACTTGGTAGTCGACTAGAAATGAGTTTAGATGATATGGAAGATGGTGGAACGGGTGATGATAATGGTATTAATGGAGGCTCAAAGTGCTCATTTTGTTCTTGAGTATCCTCGTCTCGGGCAACATTGTCAGGCACTACTAACTGTGACGGCAACTCATGCTCATTATGTTCAGTTATCCCAGGTGAGTTTGACAGGGTGCATAACTGCGAGTGTAATCTGACATCCATATTTTCATGTTCATCATCATTATCTTGGCTTAATTTATGCTCTGAACTAATATCCTCTTCAGGGTGATAATTTTCTTTGACTTCTTCCTCCATATCATGTTGTTCTGAGAATCCAATCAGACAAGAGTCCGTTGCTGATGTCCAGTCCCATCCATCAGAGAGAGATGATTCAACCACGGCATTCCCAATCGACGAAGATATCACATTTTCATACGTTGAATTCGATTTTACAAGTTCTTCTTTTCCAAACTCAGCACCGCCTCCAATTACATTTAAATCTACTTCTTGAAGTAACTCTAAATTGCTTCTCTCCTCCTTATCTGTTTCAGATTTTGAAGCCACAATAAGAAGTTCGGGTGTCTGTTCTTCTAAACTTGGATCTTTGGATACGTGCAGGTTTTTTAATTCGCTTCCTAAGTCTGATGAATGGTCGAAAATACTACTGACTGATGTTGCATCCGCACGCAAGCAAGTGGAAGGAGCTGGATCTATCAAAGAAGTGGCGCAAGTATCATCTAATATTTGAACTAAGTCACCCAGATTGTCCGACGAGTGGAAAACCGTATCACTTAAAGAACGCATATGTTTATTTGTGCTACTACACTTTATGGCTTCGTTAGTTCTATCCTCTTGTCCAGTATCACCAGAGGAAACCAATGTCACAGGAACGTCACTAAACACACCACGATTTGTGTTTGTAGATTCGGATAATAATGAATTCGAATTTGGAGAGGCAAACCGTTCATTGTTGAATGAAAGGTTTTCCACTACAGAGGTTCTCTTCGGAGAAGTTGAAATGGCACCAGTTGAAGTACTACTGGACAAATCCGAATCATTTTGCGGTTCTAAAGGAAATGAAGATGATCCGCTATTGGAAGAAACTCCTGCCACACCCCATGACGAGAAAAACTCAGATGCCATATCTATAAGTCAAGCACATTGTTACACAAAAACCAAAAGATAAAATACTGATGATTGACATTAGGAGGACATTTACGGTAAAGTTATAGATATCACTAAATTATTCCTTACCAGTGACAGCAGTACCAACTGTGGCAGCAGAATTATTTTTGGTACCATTTGGATTTCCAGTCCCATCTTCTTCCTTTATGTCTAGAGCCTTGTCAATTGTCTTTTGCGCCTCTTTCAGAGCTGTCTTGGCAAAACTAGCCAAATTTGTCGACTGAAACCAACTCATTTTCAGCGACAACTAGTTTCTACCCTGATGTAACCGTAGAGCATAACTGATAACTGAAAACGGTTTCCAGTTAACTGCCTCACATATTTTCCGGAAATGGGAAAGGGCAGCGGTAGCAAACACAAAGGTTGAAGGTCAGGAGGTTTTAATTCCGGTTGTTAGCCATTTTGAATTTCAACGTACACGTACAACGCAAAGCTAAGAACAACATCGAGACACATAACACATAATCAAACAATCCATCAATACCGAATAACCGTTGACTGTACTTTGTCATTTGTACTTCAGTCTACCATCTACTCATCTACAATCAACAACCTTGCCTTGTCAATTGGCATTCTTGATGTTGGATGTGCATTCAAAATTGCAATAAAATGTGGTTGATAGTA
>JAANSM010003561.1:0-12682 GCA_036850725.1 Orchesella villosa | reverse complement strand
TCAGTTTCTCTGAAGTTTTCTAAATGTTCAATGGAAGGCATCATGTTTTCTAAAAACTTAATGAATGTCTCACAACGTATCCAATTAGAGTGAAATGTATCAGGATTGGAAGGGGACCAAATATGTGGAAAGTGTTTCTTTAGAATTCCTATTACATGAGGCAGTGCGCAGTTAGAAAGAAAGTTATAATTGGACATCCATGAAAACTCTTCCAGCTGTTTTGAAACTTTGATTGTTGGAGAATTCAGGAGGAACTTTTCAACTTCATCCAATAATGACGAAATATTTCCTTTCTTCGCCAAAATTTCATCACAGACTGGTTTTAAAACATTTAAAACGAAAATCTGCTCTGCGTCAGAATCCTTTTGAAGCTCCACATATAAATACAGCAATGTTGTAACAAGGGATTCACTCTTGTCAGTGCTAGCACTATCTGCAACTGGCCTGACAGAATAACGCATAAGTAATGCGTTCATTCGATTTAATGCATCATCAATCAGAGAATTCAGTCTCTATTAAAAGATTCAACACAAAAATATTAATAAGACTACACAATAATACATTTACACCAAAAAATGGGAAATAATAACAGAAAAAGTTGCTCTTACTTTCTTAACTTCGGAAGACATTGGTGAGTCTCGACAATTTTGAATAAGGAACTGTGCATTTGCAATTTCTTCGCATGATGATGATAAAGCATAAAAGTCTTCATCAGTTGATACAGTTAGTGGAACTCGTCGTATATGCTTCTCCGATGATTCAATTGCGAGTAAGGCCATTTTATNCTCCGATGATTCAATTGCGAGTAAGGCCATTTTATGCAATTGGAGTTGTCTTTTAGATTCACGTATTTCCCTTTTCAAATTCAGCTCTCCCTTAAGGGACTCAACATTGCTATCCATCGATTGTTCATATCCCTAAAACCAAAAACAAGTAATTTTTATTTTTATTCAGGCGAGAAAACCAAAACAATGCAATGTGTTATTATTTTAGTGTTAATTTGTTTTGCGCAACTCACATGTAGTTCATTTTTAACCCTTTGTAAAGGTCCGACTATATTTTGAATCCTTCCGTCAAGCCCGACCAAGTTAGAAGAAAGATTAACAAACTGTCCATAGTCTTGATTAATCAGTTCGATAAGTGATGAACGTAAAAACTTGAGATGGCTGCCTAAATCATCGCGCAGTATATCCAATGGCACACGAGTCCGTTTGTTTTGAATAAATTCATCTACTGAAAACTCCTCCGCTAAAAATTCTTGCGGCTCAAAGCTTGCTTTACCATCGTAATCATTTAAAATTGATGACTTCCTGGATCGGGACATCATTATCGTCATTAAACTGTGTTAAACAGTGTGTATACAAATGGTAATAATTGTGCTAGACTTTCGCAATTAAAGTTGGCTCGTATTAGATAATTGGTTATCAGTCGGTAGCATTTGCATTCTATGCCAAGATAAGATGGTTTCAGTTTCCAATTAGCAATTTGCTAACTGCAGTCACCCCCTTCAAATTATAAGAGCATCGACTTTACATTTTCGGATTTCAGATGACTTTTAAGGCGCAAGTGGTGTTGAAAATCTTTTCGCATCAGCATACACAATTGAGATACTGATGACTGGTCTTCGAGCTATATGGGCAATGGGAAGTTATGGTGTATAGGTCCTGTTTTGGGGTATAAATACAAATACGAACATGTATGAGATTATTTGTCCACCTCTTACATCTGACCTCTTCGCCCTTACAAAAATGAAAAAAAGGTGTTGAATTTTACGCCACATATACATATCCAGTTTGACATTTGATGGCTTATGTGCAATTTGAGACGATCATTAGTGACATCTTTTCATCTTTATAAGGTCATTCACAATAATTTACTTTGGATTCTCACTTACCAGACACCAAAATTCCTTCGATTGTCACAGTCGTTATGATTTGATTCATTAGTTGCATGTGGCCAACAATGTAAACGTGTCGTATTCTGTATTCAGTATTCAATATTTGGTTCTTTAGTTCTAAAATTGATTATTGGTATGCATGCACACATGCACTAACTGTCTCGTTGATCCTGACACTTGAACTTTAACTAGAACACAAAACACAACCTGCTGGAGTAAAAAATATATATGGGAATTTTAATTGAATCTGTCACCTGTCTACATTTCGATTCGGAGTTCTGTTTGCAAGTTGAGTTGGCAAACCATCAGAGTTTACCGGTAATCCAGTTAAAATCTCTCAACACCCCAGCCGTGTCTTAAAATAAGGTGCATAGCACGTCTCGTTTATACGTTGTATTCTCCTCTTATTGCGAACTCTCTGTTATTAATGTTATTATGTATGTCAGTATGTCTTTTCATTTTGTGTCATACTGAATTTAGTATATTGTATATTTTATGGTATGGTAGGACACAAGAAGGATGATAAGATTGATGCTTGGAATAAAATGTTTGGTATCAACCAACATTAGCATTTCATTCATAAATATTAGTCATGACGTATGACGTAAAATAATCTTCGTAAATGAAAAGTTTCCAGTGTATAAATATCGTATTTAGTATTTGCTTAGGTTTGGCATGAGATTCCTATTGACATGATCACGACATATCGAATTGGATTTGGCAAGAAATTAAGTTCCCCATTAGATAAATTTCTTTTAGTTTTACAAACTTTCGGTACTGAAAGAAGTGAACAGAAATGGTAAACCATTCAAGAATTATTAGATAATCTACTTTCATGTACCATATCCGTACCCTTCGCCTTCAAGTCGATTTTCGTCATTCTTCTGCTGGTAACTTTTTGTCACCTTTCACCTTCAACCTTTACCCCGGACAATACTTTACGGCATATTTTATGTCCAAATTCCTATCATCCGATGTACGCGCAGACATACACATAAAGCCAAGCCGAGCTGCGAGCCATGGGATATATTTGATTAATTATACATTTTTGCAAATACAACTGTGTATTGAGGATTTAGACTTTAGACAAAACGGGGCAATAGCATTCAATGAAATGATAATATGCAAGTTTAATCAAATCCCGAATCATGTCTAGTTTATGTACGGGGTGAAATATTGGTAACTCGCATGCTGGTCATGCTATATGAGATGATATGACATATTTTGTAAAGTACGGTCCCGGTCGGTCCGACTCAACTTATGAGTACAAAAACGAAAGCCTTAAGAAGCATCTCACCTAAACCAGACAAGTGTCAGAAGAACTTCTATTAACATTATTCAGAACATGCTTTGATTGATTTTCTTATTTTCATATTGACTGGATAAGTTAGGATTGGTTAATTAAGGTGATCAAGTTAATACGGAATGCGGCATGGCGAAAAACTTAGATTTATTCATCCCAGCTAACTAAATAACTAACAGCTCTCGTCCTTATACCTTGAAGGAATTGGACTACTTCCATTCTTATGAGTACGCGGAACAGGTCAACGTCAACCCAATGCTTTTATACATGAACTGTTTCCGTACACGTACACAAAGTTGACCGTCCTAAATCCCAACCCAAACCACATCAAAAATATCACCACAAAACATTTTTTTACCCCTGGATGGATTGACTATAATATGAGCTAGATTTATAGCTAGGAGCAAACGTTCCTTTGATCAAGTCTGAACTGATCGTTTAGTATGGTTATGGTAGTATATGAACCATGAGGACGGTTTTATGCCTAAAAAGTTTGTTTCACCAACTCTTCATACAGAAAGAGGTGAACATAAACCAGAAGGAAACAACGCTACAGTCAACATTTACAACCTGCTTGTCGATCTAAACATTGCAATATTCTGTAGCATGCTGCATGATAGGTATCCCTTATTAATATATGTACAATACAAATACAACACTACAAAACAATACTAATAAAAAAAGGTAACTTGGCTGGGTGCAGCATTCTGTACAGTCTTTATTTCTCATTCTATATCGCAGCATAATATGTGCTTCTTACTTTCCTATATATTTTACTCATACTGTCATACTCCTCTCAATCCTCATATATTTGCCAATTGCCAGCTATATACAACTTACATGAATAATATTACCCCTATTCCTCTTTTACCCAGTAGGCTAGGACTCCTTATATCCCTTCTTTCTCAAATACAATGTCATCATCATCATCATTTTCATCACTCACACTATGAGAAATCGGAAAGTGTTAGTGCTGGATGTGGATGGCTAATAATAAGTAGCATATACGTGAAAACATTTTCAATCCTTCCGTTTTTCCTTTGTAGTCTCTATATTGCATGATATCAGGATCATCTGGATCTTGAGCCGTGATGATGTGATGCAGTTTTTTTTGCGGATTCAATTCTCCTCTTTGTACAGTTTCTCCCTTAATTATTATGCAGCAATGCTGATAAACCAGCTAAAGCTACTGCACAACACGTAGGAAAGGTCGTGGAGGAATTATTTTAAAAATCCGCATTGACGCATTGGAAGCTTCTGGTAAGAACCCTTCTTGGATTATATACACTGTTTAATGCACAACAAACATACATAATATTACATGGTATGTGCCACAAATTCCCGTATTCTACCGCATACCCTTTTTTATGTTGATATTATGCGAAAATTTGTCACAT
The DNA here is from genome assembly GCA_036850725.1 of Orchesella villosa. Taxonomy (NCBI): domain Eukaryota; kingdom Metazoa; phylum Arthropoda; class Collembola; order Entomobryomorpha; family Orchesellidae; genus Orchesella; species Orchesella villosa. Next base: position 8,085 of record JAANSM010003561.1, on the reverse strand, counting down.
CCATCCCCCCAAGTGCATGTGTGTACTGTGCTGTTAATTTATGTGAAACTCAGCAGCAACTTGTGCATAATAATCAAGTAAGAAAGGGATATCGCATGTTTCAAAAGGTTTTGAAAATCGGTTCACCTAAAGACACTTTTTCTTATTCCTGCAGTCCAGTAGATGTGCAAAAAAAGCACATAGTGAAAACACACGTGTAGAAATATATTCACGTACATATTTTTACGTTTTTTTTGTGGAAAATGTGCATGCTTATTGCTTCTCCAGTTTATGTAGCTTTGTCTCTGGGCATTTGTGTTAACTGTATGCTTTGTGAGTTCGTCAATAATTATTGGTCGTGGGCAGAATCAAACCTCTAAAAGTAAGCAGCATCATTGGATTGAATATTGAATCATTAAGAGTGCCATTGCCAAAATAAGCATAATAAAGCTGAATATAGTGAAAGAGTTTATGAAGAGATCAAAGAGATGATACGGGGAAAATGACGACTTTGGAGTTGCAGCTTACTTAAAACCTTCTGTGTTATGGGCAGTTGAGTTTGAGTTTAATGATCTACTTATGCATAGTTCCTGGAGTATAATGTGGTCACTGGACGCTCAGAATCTGTAATAATCTGTATTGAGAATGGACACACACGTACTGTTATCGTAATTTACTTAAACTGTAGTTGCTTATAATCTGACTGACGAGCTTTCATTCATCATTCTACGAATATGGATAATGCGATTGCGATAGACAAGGTTTGTGACTGTGTGAAAGTAAGCAGCTGTCATACTCATATTATTTGTAATAAATTTTAGCAATAAAAATAAAAATTAGCGCAAAGATGATCAATTATAAAGTTACTAGCAAAACTTAGGAATGTGTAAAAAAAGGAAAGCGTCCAAGGGAAATTAATAAGTTATCTGTAAAAACTTTCACCATCTCCACTTGGTGAACTGTAAGGTTAAGATACAGATGCAGTTGATACAACTTCCAAAAAACAAAAAATTGACAGTAATTAATTGCAGTGTTATTTTAACATTTTAATGTAGATCATGGTAATCGGTAGAGAAGTTTTGTACGTTTTGAAGTACGCAGTGTAATCGTAATCTGTACTAAATAGCAAATAGTGTAAAAAAAAGTATGTAGCTTCGTAGCTTCTACTAGCTCTTGTGGTTTGGACTGTTTTATAAAACACATTTGAACTCAATGTTGAGAATTCCCGTCTTCTGCAAACTAGATTGAGAATCGCAATCAATTTCAAGTACCAAGGCAGTGGCAAAAATTATACATTAAATGAGGAATTACGTACAATTATTGTGTGAAGTTCTACCCTATTAAATTTTTTATTGGAAATTTGTATTTTTGTATGACCTGACAGGTGTAAGCAAAAGCCTCATTTTATCTGTGTAATTTAGAGTTTTAGCAAGGGATCAATATCACAATGGCTTCGTCAGCGTCAGCCATTGCTCTTCCTAACAACGCTACACACCAAGGGCTAGGAGTACCTGGAGTGACTACAATTCAAAATTCGGGTACATTACATTAAAGAATTTAAGCTGCTTTTCCTTTTTAAACTTGAAAACACTAAAAACTTGCGTGATAATATTCATACATTATTGAACTGCTATAGTAGGAGTTGCTCTGATGGAAGGACCCCTTAGCAAATGGACAAATGTAATGAAAGGATGGCAGTTTCGTTGGTTTGTTCTAGATGAAAATACAGGACTACTCTCCTATTACACAGTAAGAGCATTACGCTATAGATTTAATTTCTTATCGGATTAAGACTACAGTCCAGACATGCTCATATGCAGATTCTTGAAGCTTATTTTTTTATTGAAATGAGTTTGTCATTCAAACACTAATGTTAAATGTGTAATATAATCTGTGTATCATTATTTTTCTGTTATGCAGAGTAAGGAAAAGATGCGAAGAGGTGTACGAAGAGGCTGTATTCGTCTTCAAGGAGCTGTTTTAGGAATAGATGACGAGGAAGATGCTAATTTTACGATAACTGTTGATGCAAAAGTATTTCATCTACAAGCAAAAGATGCAGAGGAAAGAGAAATTTGGGTATTAGTTCGACCATTTTCCCCTTTCAACTTTAAAAAAATTCCATGTCTGTCACGGTTCTAAAAAATTCTCACTGTATTTAGGTAAGAGCATTGGAGGACACTATCTTGAAGCACACGAGATTACGCCCCGGCTCCTATCTCCCACTTCATTTTGCAGCAAACATGGCTGGAACTACTGACGAGCCTCTACGCAGATTTGAGCAATGTTTGGCTCAAGCAGATGCTTATTTACAACTTCTAATTCAACAAATCATGGCACTAGAAGCTAAGCCAGATATGGGACATCTAGTCAGCAAAGCAAATGAGTATTTAGAAGCAGTTAAGCATAGTATAGTTCTTCTTCAAATAGCCAAGGTGTGTTTTTATGGTTAAAGCTGCCGTTCAAGTTCAGTGTTAATTATCTTGTGTCATAAAATCACGTCTACAATCGCAGCCTTTTCTTTTATTTCAGAATACGGCCTTTCCAATTACTGGACTTACAGCTCCAGTAATCCTACATTACTCAGACCCGGAAGTTCAAACTGGAATTGCTTTTGGGTCTGAGTGTCGAGAATCCGTTAGTTCGTCTGGAGACAGCAAAAGTCCTTCAAACCATGAGCGTAGTGTTAAGCCGAGTACCTCACTTGTAGGCCAGTCCCCCATTTCTCCAAACGAGAAAAATACTGTCTTCATTTCGTATTCTAGTTCAGACGATGAACAAGACTTCTATGATGCGAATGAAGATTTTGAAACAGAGCAACAGTAAGTTAAACTGCTTTCTCCTGTCATGCGTACTATAAAGTCTTAAAAACACGTTATTCTATGTGTTTAAAGACATTCACAATGGATGATAATCCAACTATAAATAATGTTTCGGGTAGCAGGTTTTCATAGCTCAGTCAGTCAGCGGAACTTTTGTTCACGTTTCTTTGCATGCTAAAATCTGCATGTGCTACAAAAAATCGAAATTGTGTTTGTGTAACTGAATTGTGTTGCTGGTTGGGCGAGTCTTGTTGAAGTTAGTGTCGTCAGATTTGTTATTTTTACCAAAGCAACTTGGATGGTGTCTTAAGAGGTGTAGTAAAAGGATAGCAGAGAGTAGGTTTGCATTGCATTTGCACTTGAGTTTGAGTTAGTGAAAAATATTAGTTTTGTAATCCTGCCATGCGAACTCTTACTTTCGTGGCAGTACCAATTCATTTTTACTTTGTATTGGCAATAAGAAGTATGGAAGTTTTTTTGAGTTTGCAATGACGCTGTGTTGCTGCTGTGGTCAGAGGTATGTGTAATTTGTGTAGCAAACCTTATTCTGTGTATCAAAAATGCTGACGAAGAACAGTGATTACTTGCATATTGCTTCCTGTGTCTTATTTGGTGATGTTCTAAAGCTTTGTCAGTAAATTCATGGCCCTTGACTGCCGTGCATAGTTTATGTAGAACATTAAAGATTGGGTTATGCCACTAACCGTTAGTTTTATAATTCTGAGTAAGCACGCCCGTGTTTCGTTTTTTAGGAAAACAGACCCTGGTAACGACACAACTGTCTCCGCTGGAACCACGAAAGATCAGAGTGGGATGGCATCGCCAGGTGCTGTCAGTGCAATTGAGCTGGGTAGCATGACTCAAGACTTTGAGTGGGACTCTTTGTATGAAGACGACGCACCAGAGGATGATCTAGGATCCGTTGAAAATCATGGATCTGTGTTGTCACATTTAATATCCCAAGTCAAAATAGGCATGGACTTGACAAAAGTAGTGCTCCCGACATTTATTCTAGAACGACGCTCCTTATTAGAAATGTATGCTGACTTTTTTGCTCATCCCGATATGTTCGTCTCTATTGCGGATCAGACCAATCCTAAAGATAGAATTGTTGCAGTCTTGAGGTAAGTAAGTAGGTGTTTACCAATCAAGAGTAAATTTTCCATGTCCAACTCTCACAATGTGAACTTATTCTTTAGGTGGTACCTAGGGGCCTTTCATGCAGGGAGACCGTCAGAAGTAGCAAAGAAACCTTATAATCCAATTCTAGGAGAATTTTTCCAGTGCCATTGGAATATGAAGGATTGCCTTTCCTCGAAGACCGCTCCAGATGCTCCAGATGAATCTCATAAGTCACATTTCTCCCAAAGAATCATAAGTTCGGCTGGAAACGTAGAAATGGTTAATCAAGATGGTTCACTTTTTCCATGGGTGGGTGATCCGAACGCTCTGGTATTCCTAGGAGAACAAGTCTCACATCATCCTCCAATCTCTGCGTTTTATGCCGAACACCTTTCAAAGAAAATCTCTCTAAATGCTCATATATGGACTAAATCAAAATTTCTAGGACTTTCCATTGGTAGGGGAAAATATATTTTTTGTCCTATTTCTAAATTGCATGTATAAACGTTTGAATTTTGTTTAAATGTTAGATTTTATCATTTTTAAAGGTGTCAATAACATTGGTCATGCAACTCTCACCATTCATCAGCCTACTAGAGAAGATTATGTCTTAGGATTTCCGAATGGATATGCAAGATCAATTTTTGTCCGTCCCTTGGGTTGAGTTGGGTGGTGAGGTTACAATATCTTCAACTCAAACTGGTTACAGTGCACGAGTGGATTTCTTAACAAAGCCATTTTTCAATGGTGATAAGAATAAAGTATGCAATTTACCGCGTTTTGAGAGTTTCAGAAGACAGCACAGATTTTATTTTGAAAACTAACATTGAATTTATTCGCTATGTTAATAGATATGCGCCCAAGTTTTCAGTCCAGAAGATAAAAAGAAGCCATTTCTTACTGTGGATGGTGAGTGGAACGGACCAATGATGGGGAAGTGGTCCGATGGCAGGACAGAAAAATTTGTTGACGTAAGGCAGTTGAAAATTATTAAAAAGCGTACTAGGCCTATGATTCATCAAGAAGTATTTGAGTCACGGAGGCTATGGAAAGACGTAACAAAAGGTTTAAAGTACGTAAACTAGCATTTTATCTTGTATTCCGCGAAAGTTTCTTGCTTTCACATTCTAATAAGAGATTTTATATCTTTTACAGGTACAGAGCAATAAATGACGCAACCGATTCGAAGTCCTTTTTAGAAGAACGGCAAAGGCAAGAAGCGAGAGAACGAAGTTCAAGAGGGGAAACTTGGAAACCTCGTTTTTTCATCCCCGCAGGAGACACGTGGATCTTCTCAGAACCGTTAGAACAAAGACTGAAGAAGGCCCAGCAACGGGGAAATCAGTAGTAGTAAACGATATTATGTATCAGTGCATGCGACTTAAGAATAACTACTATCAAAAAATGCGCAAACTGATATATATTGATTACTATTTCTGTCATAGCGTGTCTTATGTAGAGAATAATATTTAGCCTGGTTGCTCAGTATTTTGTTTATGTTGTTTAAAGGTTTGTTCAGTTTGGTTTACATATCCTAATGTTGACATAAATTGTGATTGGTAGTGTTATCCATAATGGGCTAGCGTTATTGTCAGCGTTCAATTATCATCATAATATTGTGATTTACCCAGTCATTATGATGTATTAGCACACATTCCACTGCTTCAAAAGTTACAGGGCATTTGTGAGTCACACACTTCAAAAAAATAGTATATACAAACGTGATGGTAAAATCTACTTTAAAAGTGATTACCGAGAATACTCACCTGAGTATCCGAAAGATGATAGATGCTGCATAGATTCTATGCAATAAAAATCATGACCGGTCTTACAACAGTTGAACCAATGTAAATGCAAGGCAAATTTTTCAGGTGTGACAAATGACATTGTTATAGCATATGTGCTTGTGAGGACCTGCTGGAACTTTAGGTTCATAAGTGTCAAGTTTTAAGTGCCATGATTAGAAAAGACCCAGTTTTATAGACTTCGTACATGATATTTATGCTCTTAATGGTTTTCTGAGGTACCAACACACGGCTCGATTAAAAGGAGAACAAGAACGAGTAAACGCGGTGGAAAGAAAGTGTGCAAAACATAAGCGTTTTGTATGTATACATGATTACTATATAATTTCAGACGGTGCTGCTCCAAAGAAACATGTTTTCTAGCGATATAGAGTGGGTGAATTACAAGATATTTAAAGAGTTAGAATGAATATATGTATGTAGGTAGGTAGGTGCAGATTGCATGATGTAATGAAGCTAATCAACTTGAATGTACTAGAATCAAACCGCTGCGACTTTTTCAGGGACACCATGAAACATTGCAGTAATGGAAAACACTGCACAATACAAAAAATCACCAAATTTAGTTGATTAATCTTATGATAGAATTCTAAAAATTCTTATAAATGACAAGTCATGGTTGAGAGAGGAGATGAGTCCCATTGATGTTGATTGTGTAAGTTATAGATATAAATAAATTATGAAATAATATTTATCCGCTATTACGTATCTTTAACTTAAATACGCACCGTCAATGATCCTTGTTGTTAAAACTCATTCATGAAGCAGTAATATTGTTACAAGAAATAAACTCGCTGGGGATCTGTGATTAATTGAAAAAAAAATTGTGTTGAATTATTCATATTTATGTTACAAGAAGTAGTAGAAGTACCATAGTGCAGCTATTTTTTGCTCTGGCAAACAACATTCAACATTTCTACACAGTAGCATTGGATTAAAGTATACTTTCACAAGTGTTCAGTATGTGGCTTCAAATGAAAGGTTCGTTCCAACCAAATGAAGACTACCTATCTACTGCTGCAAAGTAAACGCTTCTCGCAATAATCCTTGCATTGCTTGAGCTAGGCTATAAAGCTTTGAGAACTCATTCACCAGAACGAAAAAGGTGTTTTGGAAAACACATACTCTTCTGCTTTACTCTGCTTTAATAGCTGAAAGAAATGATGATGATGGGATGTATTTCGCCTGAGGAAGACATGTTCATCCCGAACCTATATCGTTATATTGCTGACTATGCTGATATTTCTGATGCTGACACTGTCAAGTATAAGCGAACAGATTTAAGATTTCATGCATAAGTGTATCAGACATGTACGAAGCCGTAAAGCATGGAGTAGTAAGATTAAACTCGTCAGGTTTTTTTCAGAGACTTGCAGACATATGATCTGAGTGGGTGCATTGTTTACTGTTGACTGTAATAACAACATTTGACATTAACTTATGCAATGCTTATATAGTTCATACATTGATTTAGTCTTTGGTTTACTTAATATTTCACGCATCGAACTAATAATTTGTAGAGAACGGTGCCATATGTGATGGAACATGCATTAAAAATGTAATGGCTACCAAAGTCATACGCAACACATAAAGTTGCTGGAGAGCTGAAAAAATAAATGTAACATTTTATTCCTATCTTTATAATACATCAGCTCATTTATATGATGTTCCGAAGCCAACAGTGAATGTGAATATAACAAATACAATGAAGCTCTAATGTTCGTTTGCATGATTCTGGATTTGTAACATCCTGTCTTTATTTCTTTATGTCGCTGAACAACTAAGAGCTCATTTTCTGTGTTAACATTCCATTAAACAAAAATGTAATGAAAAAAATGGAGCACTTGCATCACTGTGATTTGTTAAGCTAATAAAGTTGAGACCGTATGCTAGGGGTTCCCAAATATGTGTCTCAAACAATGTGATAGCAAAATATTCTTGAGTTATAATATAATTTGCCAAAGTTGCTTAAGTTTAGACCGCATGCATATTCAGTGCAATAATGCATGTCGGGGTTTTATTTATCCTTGTCGTTGCTCCTGGAATTGTCTCCGGAGGTAGCGGTAGTGGGATTAACAAAGTACAAGTTCACAATGGATCTCCGTTCGTTCAACTACAGCATGGCATGTACTTTGGGAAAACACTCAGGAGCAGAAAGGGTCTGCCCTACCACGCATTTCTCGGTATAAGATTTTATTTTATTTTATTTTATTCTTTATTAATGTCTCAAAACTATAGGTTGGAGTAAAGATATGTGGGCGAGACCAAGAAAATATTTTTTATTGGCTAGATCGATAGCAAATCGTCTGAAACGTGTACATCCCAAGTTTGAGACAATTTGAAGCCACAGATTTCGA
>JAANSM010003560.1:0-12685 GCA_036850725.1 Orchesella villosa | reverse complement strand
ATATACAAAATACGATACACATCTTTTTGGCAAGTTGAAGCGAGAAAAGGAAGAAAAAATATATTTAGTCAGCAACATTTTTTTTTCTGAAGAGAAAAAACAACAACCATTTCATGCATACAACCAGCTACTTTATGAGTAGAAAAGGAAGTATGCATAATATGTAAATATGTATAGATGTTATGTTGGTATTCCTTTTAAATGGAAGCTAAGTGGATAAACCAAGTTGAATGTATCATCATCATCATCATCATCATGAGCATGCATGGATGATATAGCACTCCACTTTGCCTTTTCCCCTTATTTGTTTGCACTCACCATAAATTTTTCGAGTGTGTGCTTCCACTTCGATAGGTACTACATTAGGATTTCGCAAGAGATACAAAACCATATATGTGCTTATATCCAACTTAACTTTATTACTTATCTATATTCATCTCCTTTTTCTGTTCCCCAGTGCTTTTTCTTCCACCTTAAAATATGCAAAAACCTAGAGAATCAAAACGCTATCACTATCATCAGCATCATAGAAAAAGCTTGCTTTTGCTGCTCTTCTCGATTATATTATTTGCTTGAAGGCATAAACAGTTCCATCCACCATCATATCATCATATCAAGCATGCATGGGTGGAAACGCAAAAACTGAGCAGAACTCTGCTAGTTGAGCAGTTGGAGGAAAAGTGTAGTAGCGGAACCGGCTTCTCTTTGCTAAGAGCAAGAGGCAGGCGGCTCAGAACAAACATTGCTTCCTTTTTTTTTAAAAAAAAATGGAGAAATAACAAAAACAATACGAAACAAGTTAACGTATTTATCATCATACATGAAACTACATAATGTTCACATATTCCCTTCCACACGACTTGCTCTCAACATGAAAGAAAAAACAACCCTTTTTTGGAATGGGAATTGTGTACAAGTGTGCTCGTAAAAACCGGCATTGCACCATTCCAGTGAAGGGTTTTTTGGTGAAATCCTTGATAGGCTTGATCATCATAAGATATACACAAGTATTTTTGTATGTATGTATTTATATGGCATAGCACATTCCTCAGTCTCCCTTTTCATGAGGATAAAAAAATGTGCAGTAGCAAACAAAAACTGTAAAAAGATAAATGTGTAGAAATATACCCAATAAAAATACATGTGACAGAAATCATCCTCAGTATCATTTTACCCTCGTATTTCTCTTTATAACCCATTCAGAAAAGAAGTCAGTCGTTTCCCATCGAAAGGGAGGAGGAGGAATAGGTAATATGACTCTCATTCTCCATGCTGCATACAGAACGACTTTGTGTAAGCCTTTTTCCTCCTTCCCTGACACATACCGCATCCCATCATCATATTGCCATAGATTTGAGACTTTCTCTGCCGAAATTCTTCCGCTCGCATTCACCGTCAGTCAGCGTAATCCAACGTGAATACAAATAACAGTAATTCTCGCGTCGTCAATGCGTGAACATTTTCAAAAAAAAATTGTATATGTGTATAGATTATATGAGGCACACAAGCCCACCTGCAGCGTGCATTGCCTAACAAAGCCTACCGAATTTCCATAATGACTCGAGTGGGTGTGAAAACGGTTGGAGGAGAGAAAAGCGAAAGAGACAAAAGGAGAAAGGGGAAAAGGAGAGAAGTCTTCTGCACATCATCATCATCATCATTTTGAGTTCTGTTGTATTTCCATGTGTTAAGCAAGCATACTCAATTAAAGCTAAAAAAGCTAGAGAGATTGTAAAAAAAATTGTTTTGTTTCTTTCATACTTTCCATCTTACCTTCACTTTTCGGTGGCGGAGGCTTTCTCGTCGCCCAGTTGGTTCGGATACTACGGTTTCCTAGCCACTGGCCGTTCATTGCCGCTATCGCGGCTTCAGCCTCCTGTAAATCAACAAAAAAATAAAGGAAATATTAGAAAATGCTTGAGCTCATAATTTTTTTATTTTCCCTTCTCACTTTTCATTTTCATCCTGTCTTTTGATGTTGCCTGATATTCGTATCTTTTTCTTTTAAATAGAAAGATTTGGCTAAAAGATTTCCAAGCAAAAACTACGTCTATAAAATAGATTTATATATATTATGATAGTGAATGAATGATCTGAATATAGAATTTTATAAAGGATGCATTATTAAGAGAAATGGAAGAAGAAGAAAAGATTATAATGGAAAAAGTCAGTATTTGTTTTCAATTGTAATAACTTACCGATTTTTTGACAAATGAAACGAACCCATAGCCCTTGGATTTAAGGGTTTGTGGATCTCTAACCACCCGACAGTCTCTGAAATAATGCAAAAAAATAAAACAAAATGCAAATTTGTTGTTGAGTATTCCAAATTCTCTAGTTTTAAACAATTTTTTTCTCTTGTGTACCACAAACAAAATTTTTTTTTCTTTCGAAACATTGTAAAAAATAGTTACACATTCTTAAAATAAAAGTGGAAACCACTACGACAAAAGCGACAAAAAGTTGTAAAAAAACTCCAATCCGATTGTTGTCTTGTTCTGCACCATAAAAAACAAAACTTATATATATACAAAATGGCAAAAAAATATATATTTTATATGTTACTCAATCAGTGTAAAACTTGTAAATTTAATAACTTTATTTTATACTAGCAAAGACTCGATGCTGCAATTACCAACTTGCCATCTCAACAAATTGATGAGCCGTTGGTCAAAAACGAAATTGCCCCAACCCAATCGCATCACACAATCCTTCCGAATTTCTGTGTGTTGACGTGAGAGCTCTCTTCCATCTCCCTTCTTGGAATTGCTTTCTCTTTCTCAACTACTTTACTCACTTATTTATTTAGAAGGTTGACGAAAACCGTAACAAGACGACAACATTTATGCATGTAACAAGGAAAAGGGAGAAAAACACAAACAACTATGTACTTCAACTTCAACTCCAATTTATTTGCTACCAATTTTTTTTTTCGTCGGCTCTCTCCATCTTCTCTGTTTCTATGATGTTGACATTTTTCTCCTACTCTGGGATTGAAAAAAAAGCACAACATTCGTGAGAGCAAAAGACGAAATTTTGGTGGAAATGGAAGTGTGTACCACTTCATTGATGGAAATCTTAATGGTTTTTCCCTTTGATTTTGCTTTTGCTTCTACTTCTTCCTCTTCTTCTTGTTTTCCCTTGAGTGACGAGTAAAACACATGGAGAGAAAACAAGGAGAGACGACAACTGGGAGAAAACTCAAGAAAAAAAATCCTAGACGATCACATCACTAACTGATTCACGAGATGTATCCATCTCCCTGAGTTTTTTCCTTGGTACTAACACACAAGTTTCTCTTTCCCTACATTTCTTCTCGTTTCTAATACAAGTGACACGTGAAATGTATAATCTCGTCTCATTATTCCCACCCACATTAGAGCAACCATCTCCAACTTGTAACTAAAATCATTCTGTTTCTATTTTCTACTAATGCGGGACAAAAAACTAACTTTCCCAACTTGCATTAACTAGAAGGTTGTTGGGCAAATTAGAGATCTTATTACAACCTTTTGTAGGAATATACATAAATACATAAGTTTGCTTTTTTACTTCCTTTAACTAGCATCTGATAGAGATATATTCAAATCCTTATGTAAATTGGGGTATTGTGAAACACAAAGTGAAACACGGTATTCACTTAGTCTATCAAGATAATTTGCATCAATCATCATGAAAACGTTTGAAGAACAAATTTTAATAAAGTTTACATAATTAACCATAAAAGACTTTAATCTTTAGGATGACAGAGAGTTTAAACATATAAAGCTAGAAAAGACAAGAGTAAGTCGGCTGGTTGAAAAATCACCATTAGATGTTACAACAGATGAGAGAGAGAGAGGGTGACTACAAAGTTCTAAGAAAAATCTATGTACATGTAAAATGCTACAGAAATATCGTCACACATACCATTCCACTGTTTCATCCAGACCAGACTCAAGAGAGAGAGAAAAGCAGACAAATGGAAAGAAAGAGGGAGAGCCACAAGACGGTAAGAAAGTGGAGAGGAAAAAGAAAAACCATCTTGCCACCTGTCACTACCATTGATGCCACTTGCATACTAACTACACACTTTATTACGACTAATTCAACTTTTCACCAGAGAGAGTCTCGCACATGCTGGAAAGACATAGAGAATGAGAAAGAGAGAGAGAGGTCACAAGGAAACAAGGAGGAGAACAACAAAGAGCAAAAAAGAGTCTTGTTCTTTTAGCAATCGCAATAAATAGTAGATTCTCCCACTTTTTCTCAGTCTGTGCTCGTGTGCAAGGATATTTTGAGCTTTGTATTATATTCACCCTTGTATATTCTATTGTATTGCATATATTGTGTGATGTTTTCCTTTACTAAGAAAGAAAAAGCTAGTGAGAGAGTGAGTGAGATTGTTGTTTGTCGCATTTGGTTTCGACTATAATGGTCGGAATAAAGGGATACCTAACTGTTATTTACGAGCAGGAGCCTCTGCAAACCATTCCGAACATCGGTGGTGGTTTCGGGTGTAGTGGTGTGGTGTGGTGAAAGCGGTTTTAAAAGGGGACATTACCAAAAAACAACTAGCAAAGGGAAAGTGAGAGTTGGAGTGACTTCATTTGACCAATGTTCCCCCTCTCCTGTTTCCACCGTGTGTACTTGGCAAGTCCTCCCTTACCATGTCAGGTGATTATCGTAAATTCCTGCGTACTTCACCTTACTGTCAACTCATCATCATTTTCTAACTCTCCAACCCACAACAAAGAGAAAGAGAATGTGTGCGGAAAGTGGAAGGGTTTGTTTTTTTCACAGCAAATTTATCATATCTGCTTCCACTCAAACCATCTCCTTTTCATGCATTTTTTCTTAAGGATTACCTCTGGTTTTTGTATTCCTACACGAAAATATATTTATAAATCCGTTTGAAAGTCGAGAAGGTGAAAGGGAGGAGCAACTCTTATGGATATGAATGAGGAAAGGGCAAAGCGGCCATTTTTTGGAATTATGCATGACCTCAACTAACCCCTGATCCTATCTTACTTTTAGATTCTTCTTGTCCTCCCTTACTCCTTCCTCATTCAGTAGCAAAAAGCTAAAAACTTACATGGAACGATGGGATGAGGAGGATAAGGGACGAATACACGAGGAGGAGATAAAAGTTGACTTTTTATTTTCCAGTTTGATTCCCAGTTTGGATATATAAAGAGGATCATAAAAGCGAGTCGCCTGTACTTCACTTTAGTTACACAATAACAACATTCTTTTGGAAAAGAGAAGGGCTTATGTTTACCCTAGCAAAAAAAGGGAGACGTAATATATAAAACATTTTGCGAAAAAGGTACCAGATAACAAAGAAGTAAAAATTCCATTTCCAAACAACAATTTTTTTTACCTGGTTGGATTGCTCTTATACAAAACAAAATTATAGAGGTAAGTAAAGTACGTGAGTATCATAAAATAATACTAGGTTCAAATTAATTTCGCTAAGCATTTTTTTTTCAAATCACACACAACTACAAGTGGGGCCTGACTCACCTGGTATATATGGCATTTAAAAGACGATGAAGGAGAAAAGAGTCAAAATAGAACAAAAATAATAAAAGGTAATAAAAAGGAAAAATGGGGAAACATGGCGACTTTGAGTTGGTTAAATGGTTGGAATGTTTTTCCTCTTTTATTGTTTAATATTATGTACCCAGTTCATTGGAGAGATGAAAGGGCAATTGTTGCTTATAACTTTTTGAAGAATGTAGTAACCATTTGAGAGTTGTTTTTAGAGAGGATGAAAATGCCTCATCTTTTTTTATAAAATGATGAAATGTAATGAAATGAGAATGAGAGCTGAGATATATTATAAAACATCACCATCCAAAGACACACACATGCATTTATATTTCGTATGTAAAGCAAATAAGCTGAAAGTAACGAACCCTTTTTCCTTTTCCCGTAATAAGATGGAACATTAAGAAGCATTCACTTTTACTACTTTTTGATGACGAGAAAAAGGAAAAGAGAAACTTTGTTCATTTCTCTAAAAAGGGATATTTGAATGTTGAGTATTTCTTGTGTAAAACTACAAGGAGTGGAGAAAGAGATGGGAAAGGAATCACGAAATATTTGTAGCATGTTAGCACTAAGTACCAAAAACAGAAGAGAAAAAAAACCTCCTAACTTATCTCATGTGTCTTTTGCAGGAGGAGAGAGAGAAAAAAATGCTAAAAATTACAATGCAATCCGTGTTGCAGACATAAATAGGGCTGCCGAAAGAGTGAGTGTATGAATTTAATAGATACACTTTTTCTTAGAGCCACACACACACACTCTCTCTCTCACAAAGATGAATCTATGCATAACTTCCGTCTATTTTTCGGGGGATAAGTTGGGAGGCCGACAATGTACATGTGCATTAACTCCTCTTCTTTCATACACCACACCACCGCTGCAGCCCCAGCACATAATCATGGCTACCAGTATATAATATATATATATATTATGCTTCTCTGAAAATATGTTGCTACTTCTTTTTCAGCTAAATGTTTCCCCAGGAGAATTCGTCTCTTCTGTTCAAGCTAATTGGACTCTCAGAGTGAAAGAGAGAAAGATAGAGAAAAAAGGAAGGGAGTGACGAGGAAAGTCTTTGTCTTGTATAGTATGGACGTGGAGGAAAGATAGTTTACTTTATTCAAAACGAATATCATTATATATGGCTAGGAAAAAGTTATGAAAAACAATTATGCCCTTTTACAATATAACTTTGAAATAATGCAGCACCATCCTTTATAATCAGGGCGAAGGGATCCCTCATGAGTGAATGAGTTAGTGAGGCTACAAAATTATTCACAACGAGCGAAAAAAGCTGAGAGACATGAAGCTCAGAGCTTGACTTCCGACACACCATATTTCTCATGCTTTATTCTCTTCCTCTCTTTCACATACTCATGCACACACGTTTCAAATACAAAACATTCCATAGCGAAGCGCAGATAGAGAGAGAGAGTTTTCTGAGAAAACTTTACTTTGTAACGTGCTCCTACTTTTTAGATGTTGGCAAGGGCAAACGGAACAAACGTTTAGAAACAGTAGCATGACGGTTGATTCACACACACACAGACACAAGAACGCGAGAGAAAGGATATGGAAGGTATTTGTGCATGGCGTTGATGGTGTTTTACATAAAATGAAATGGCAGATTCCCAGTATTTCATGCTATTATATTATTATCACTTGGTAGAACGCCTCTGCCCTTTTGTTCTTTGTCCCCTTTTTCTCTCATCCTTAACAGCAACACAACGAGGGTTTGGGTTTCGAACTAGAACTGAATGTTGTAGATTGTAGAGATGTATGTACTGACTACTAGGCTTGACTAGTATAAAAAATATTTTTACCAAAAAAATTATATATCCTTTCTGACCTGCTCTTTCGTAATCAACAGCCATCGAGAATTCTTGGTCAATTTTCCACATCATGTTTCCTCAACTCAAACTTTTGAACTGACTCTCACACCGCCTCAGTTACAAGTGAAGCAACAAAGGGAAGCCCGTTGCTGAGAACTGATGTTTCTGGAGGATATTTCTTTCATGATGAAATTTTGTGCAAATGAGATAGCAAAAGGGTAATTGGCAAGGATAGAAGGGGAATCAAGATTAAGCTGTTTAATTGGAATGACCACAAAATCATTTTAGCAGAAGTGCGTGATGAAGGGATGGATAGGATCTCATCCCACACCAAAGAAGCGAGTTAGCGAATATACGTATTAGTATGGATATAAGTGAACTTGATGTCATCATTAGCTTCACTTTCTGCTCGAGCCTTCTTCACAAATTATTTCGTTCAAATTTTAACTAGGGGGAAGTCGAGGGACTACTCGTCCTATCAAATTTTCTTGTTCATCATATATATCATCAACCATACTGCTCAAGAAACCAAGGGGTTTGAGCTTCAACTCAATTTGTTAAGATCAAAAATGAACAACTTACGTTTCCCTATCAACCTGCTGAGAGAGAGGGTAACTAATGAAGGGCTGAGAGGAGCACGAACATTACACACACATTTTGGCTTTTGACACAGAAAGAAAGGAAGACAGAGAATGAGAGAAAAAAGGGTGAAGTGAGCATAAGAAAATGAAAAATGTTTAATTTTCCTTTGATGGAGCAAATTAAAAAAGTAGCTAAAGAAACATACATTTTCTCTGGGGCTCTTTGGTCCCTTCTCGACCTCTTTGCTAAAGACTAAAAGACGACTGGTTGAAATGAAACATGACGTTTCGTTTGATGAAAATTAAGAGAAAACAGTCCACCAGAGAGAGATATACTTTGTAGTTATCTGTCTATACTTATGTAAGCATGTAGTTACGTAGGTATTCGTAAAATACGTATATTCATATAGAGTTTGAAGCATACTATAAAGTAATGAATTTAGTTCGCTTACAACTCACACCACTTGGTTCTCATGAAATCTTGTTTGCTAAGTTTCTCAATCCTCACAAACGGAATACTTAATAAAATTGGCACACAGAGGATGAATGAAACCAGGTCCCATTTAAGAAAGCGACATGACATGACATGAGCATGACCACAACTTCCAAACAGTTTTCAGTTTCATCCCAATCCACTAACCCACCACCACCAACGCTTCCAAAACCCTCATCAGATAATTGGAGTAAAAGGAAAGTGCCGAGTTTCTAAATTCCCATCTTCCTACTTTGCTAATCCTCATGTTATTTAAAGTCTATCTTTACTTTAACAACATGATCACGATGATGATGATGTGGGTCCACGAGGAAAACATATTTTTACACACATTTCCCTTTTACCACCGGAATGAATTGATGAGGAGTAGAGACGAAACTCTTTGGTTTTTCCTGGCTTTCATCGTTCTACTCACATTGGTTTGGACCCACAGGTACACAAAAATATTAGTTAAGTTCCAAAAGATACACCAAAAAACAACAAGAGGAACTAGAGAAACCGGGTTTGGAACAACAGGAAGAGCCTCATCATCAACATCATCCTCATCCGCAACCATCATCATGGGAGCAAACTTAATGCTGGTGGTGGTGGTAGACGTGGTTTATCAATGATGTTGATGATGATGCTGACGCTGCTCCTCCTGATTATTCACCAGTGTCCCCACGGACTCCAACGGAACTTTATCTACTAATCCCTTTTCGAATACAGGAAAGCACACATTGTATTTTCTAGCCACATTAACCATACATTTATATATCTACACACACGTCGCTCACTTTCATCTCATCTAAATAAACTCACAACACAAAACTACAACGCACGCTATCATATCATACCATAAGTCCACGTCAACTAAAAGTGCTCTATATACTATCCCTGGCTTACCGGTAATAACGGAAAAATTAAAAGGGATAAATTGCTACGCATGTGTATCATCAT
The DNA here is from genome assembly GCA_036850725.1 of Orchesella villosa. Taxonomy (NCBI): domain Eukaryota; kingdom Metazoa; phylum Arthropoda; class Collembola; order Entomobryomorpha; family Orchesellidae; genus Orchesella; species Orchesella villosa. Next base: position 3,308 of record JAANSM010003560.1, on the reverse strand, counting down.
GATTATAACTTGTAACAAAGTAAGGGAAAAACTAATGAAGGATGTGATGAGAGTGTATATATAACATAGGGCAACGCCCAAAAAAAGAGTTGAATCGAAATAGCCACGCAAAGAAAAGTTGCTACTGATACCGATCTTATATAAGTATTCCTTCCTTGTCAACATCATGATCAACTAAGCCCCATTTATTAGACTTCCATCATCATCACACACACCAGCACCACGTTGTGGAGTCAAGCCAGATGAACGTTATCAAACTAGTGGGGTTTAGAGGAATTGGAAGGTAGATATATCAATGACATGATGTGATGTGATGCGACGTGTCATCTCAAATTAATTCTAATAACTACTCATATTTACATTGGAAATGGATTGTAGAATAACTAACTATTTAATGGATTGTACAATATGATATTTGTCGTTGTCACCAGCAGCCGAAGCATCAAGTCAAACGTTATTGCAGAAAAAATTGCAATTATCCCCAAATCGATCCGCGTGTCTGCGTGCTCTACTCTATTTCAGAGAGGTAAGTACCTACCTTACAAAATTACAAACTAACTTGTGTTTTTTTTTCACCCCACATCCCCCATCACTACAGATCCATTGCCTGCCTGCACCAAAAGAGTTTGGAAGGAAAAGAGCAAGAAAGTTAAGAAAGAAGCGAAGTTGATTGTAATCATATGCAGAAAATTACAGCGCTAATAAAAGACTAGTGCTACTACATAGTAAGATAAGTATGAGAGAGAAAGAGATAAGAAATTGAGGTGAAAGAAATAGAGAAATAGTTACATATATGTGCATATAAAAATGTATAGCTAAAGACACATGCTGAATGAGAGAGAGTACAATCTAAATAAGAAGAAACCAGATTCATTCCACATTCCTTCGCTTCGCTGAAACATCAATACAAAATAGGGAAAACGGAGAAGAAGGAGACCAGAACCAAAGTGGCAATATAGGAAACATGATCTCATGTTGTATAAAGGAATTGGAAAAAATACGATCTATGGATGTTTATACATTTTTTGGTAAAAAGCCAAGAAAATGAGGGAGAAAAGCACAACAGATATTTTATTAGACATTTGAGATTTTTTTTTCAAAAAAAAGGGAACAAAGCAATACTAAAAAGAAGCATTAGGAAATATAGATACATAGAATAAGGAGGCTAGAAGCCGACCGGCAAAATCAGTACAATGCATACATATATATGAAAATACGAGCTGAAGAATCTTTACGAGTTCTCTGTACAAAGTATTGTGCTAGCAAAAAGGGAAAAAGAAGTGTAGAGAAATAGAGAAAGAGAGAGAGAGAGTAAGAAATGAGAAAGAGAAAACAATGCGTTTCGTTTTAATATCACATCACCCACGTCACTTGTCTATCGCGTATCTTGTATCGCTCCCTTCCCTTCTCCTTGTTCATCCTCATCTTCTCCTCGTTTTACACACAAGCATTCGTCATTCTTCACTTTTCACTTCCTTCTTGAGTTTGAGTGCCCACTAAAAGTTCCTTATATTCCTTTTCTTTCACTTTTTACTCTCTTTTTTTCTCCTCTCATTCGACTTGCTCGACTTTCCCACTGGACATTTTGTGTGTGCTCTGATGTGTGAGAGAGAGACTCGAGAGAGATCTGACTGACTTGTACACGAGCTTTTTTTATACTTTGCTTCATATATATCTATAGAGAGAATGAGTGAGGGAGCGAAAGCCGGCTAGAATTGTTTTTTGTTTCTTTGATTCAAGACAAAAAAAATAGTTTTGAAAGCGAAAAAGAACAGAAGAGAGAGAAAGAGAACAGTGAGCATCAGAGCTTCGCTAAACTCATGAAAACTGAGAGTTGGGAGAGTGAAAAGCTTAGCTTTATAATCGCAACATCAAACAAAATAATAAAATGAAATGAAAGAAAGGCTGCAGCCAAATCTCTTCAAATCAAACTATATCCGCTTTGAATCCCATCTCCCATATAATAAAAAACAATCGTGACTGTGGCGTGGCTAATCATCCAACTCATTATTTAAAATCCTCAAAGTCAACACAAAACAAAAGAGAGGCAACTAAAGTTATCATCGCCACCAACACCATCATCCCCCAAAAATTCTTTTATTAGGAAGCATTTAATTGGATAAAAAAACTGCAGAACAATTCACTACTGCTTAAATTTATATAGATATTATTTAGAATAAAATATTCTCTTTGCATTTTTTTGTTTGCTAAAAGAATGTGCAGCTATACTGATTAAATGATTGTATAGTTTTGTGATAATAAAATATTACGACGAAAAATAAGTGTGTGATGTAAATTCCATTTTGTCTTTTTTGATTGGAGCACTAAATACCAACAAGTACATACGACAATACGATACATATACTTAAATACATATTATCAAAAAAGGAATATATATTTTACAAGAGAAAAAAATTTAGAAATTTTAAATAGTGATAGAGAAATAGATTGTTTAAGAAAGATGGAAAAAAATACACAAAAAATAGGTTTTTGAAAAAATGACTTACGAGATCTCTCCAAAAGGGGCGAAAGCATCTCTCAGTGCCTGGGTTTCGATCTCTGGACTTAGATCTCCAACAAATATATGATAATGCTCTGAAAAAATCACAAAAGAAAATAAATATGTTAGTCATCATTTATCATCAATACATTTATTTTAATGATATGTATACATGGCGCTATAAATTGAGAATTGATACTTAAAATCGAATTATTATGAATGGATGAATTTGACTTGACATCATGAAGGAATACAATGTAGTCGAGAGACAAGATGATGATGACATGATGCCACAACTCAAAACAATGAAATCTCCGTTTCCCTTCTTTCTTTAGAAACCCATTGTGAATATAAAAAAAAGAGGGAGGAAATTTCCAGGCCTCACTTCTCTCTCATCTGCTTGAGTAACCATCAATATAAAATTATGATATTATGACGATCCATGAATGAGTACAGTTTTACGGTCTTCATTCACTCATAATATGATCTCATGACACATGATACAAAGCAAAAAAGGAGCCTGAGTTTAGGGAAATAGAAGGCAAGATTTGGTGCCACCATGAAACAAATGCAGCAAAGCAATTGATGATGCAGTCTTTGCTACTGCCACAGATTGGGACTCGACTTGAGAGTCTGCTCGTGGTATGTTTTTTTCTTTCTTTCAAGTTTATTTTTAAGATGGGATAACGTGACACAAGATGCATTCAAATCGTGGCAGGTCACTTTGACGAGATACAAACTTGACACCATGCTCCCGTGATGTCAAATTGGTATACAAATTTGACACTTGTCCAATTTGACACCACCA
>JAANSM010003559.1:0-12685 GCA_036850725.1 Orchesella villosa | reverse complement strand
GAGATCATCTTCAGCACAGCTTGCACATAAATTTAAATATTCTATTAGCAAGCGTATTGATATTGAAATCAAATCACGTAAAAACCACCTGTACACGGTGTATGAAATCGTAGTTTAAATAGCATTAAGTATTACAAATAATGAGCAGACGGAGTTGGTACTTCCTTAATATCAATCAGTACTAATTATAAAAAATTGCTATATTTTGTAAGGAAAGAAATGTAAAATGTTTATTTGATGTATATAAGTATTTTTATTAAATGATTGAAATGACAAATATTTACATTACATTCGTAAGATAAAAATAATACAAGTAATGCAAGGGCACCGGTTGCAAATCAAAAATGAACTTGCTACAAGCTACAGCATTTGAAAGAAAAAGAAAGTGCCAATTTATGTTAATAAAATGCATTTACTGATGATATATTAACTTGACAGTCAGAGCAATTGTATGAGCCGTGTGGAGTGAGTATGGCTGAAAATTTATGGTTTACACAAGCTTGCACATAAGGGTTACAGTCGACTCGACTTGTAACCAATCACATCCACCAATATTATTTCTAAAAATATTCATGTACATCAAACTTGTTTCGCAAACAATAATAATAGGAAATCGACTTTTGGAGAATCTCAAGGATGAACTGGATGGGAAGTTAAATACGCTTGTGCTTCTGGAGCAAAAAATGTTATGTATACGTATGTAATATGTATCTATAAAATATATATACTTGTATCGGCCTAATTACGTATGTAGTCGTCCAGCAAAGAAAAGAAACATCAAAGAATGTTATGTTCCATGCTTTCAGGTACCTTAAATTCATTTCGTTTCATAAACATGTATTATTCTTGTGAGCTGATGATTATTAACAGCTTTATTGTGTACATATATGAAGGGTAAAAATTGAAAGAGATATATATGTCCAGAAAAAATACCACAAAATTAGAACTTGACTGGAAAAATGAAGCTATGGAGGAGGAAGACATATTATATATATAAGTAGATAAAATGTATTTACTTTTTCTTACACTATTAATACTTATTGATACTTTGAAGAAGCATTATGTTATGAAGTGAGTGGAACGCGAAAACGATTTTAAGCACTTGCAAGAGCACCTTTGAAATTCTTGCTTGAAGTTAATGAAACACGAATATTTTAAGTGCCTCGATATTTTACTACTTATTATGCATTTCATAGAACTCATGGAAGAATGCTACACGCTCTAAGTACATTAGGGTCACGCTCTGGTTGTAGAACAAGTTATTCTGGATTTTGACAACGTGTGTCTAGTCGGGAAATAAAAACAGTACTTGCTAAAAAATTTCACATCAAATGGCAATGATACCACGATACAAATCTTGCGCAGAAATGTAAAGTTAATCAAGACCTCTAGTTTTGAGTACTTTTAGCAAAGAACTGGCGTATGTACTGTACTTATTACATTACATGGACCTGTGAAAACGAAAAGTAAGCTACCCAAACCCAAATATCGACATGTGTATGTTTTATGAGTGCAGTTTTACAACTGGTATCATCATAATTTCATAGTCGAGGCTACGACGCTGATGTTGTTTAGAATAGTTTGATTTTTTGCTGAATTCTGAATGCAACTGAAACTGAACCCTATTCAACCTTATTTCAACTCTTGGAAATCCCTGTTCGAAAGAAAACAAACTTGACATACAAAAATGTTTGTATGTGAGTGAGATTCACTTCATAATGTGACAGTAAAATTCCGCAGCACTGCATTCACAACTTCTTATTGCAAATATATGTAAGCTATAAAATAGCAATAATATGGTTGCTTATACTTGTAACTACCGTCCCCATAATACGATCTCATCCTGTTTTTGAGAATCGCAAGCTATTCTGTAGTTTGCATATACGCTTGTACTTAGGCTGTTCAGTCTTTGAAAGCACGACAAAGAAAATCCACCAAAACCATTAACAGACCTGGAAATCCTTGGAATTGTATGACCTTGAGAATGAATTTTAACCATATCATTTCCTCGGTATAAAAACTAATGAGTGAGCAGCAGCGTAGTTAAAACAGGTACGTATTTGATATATATATAATCTTCATTATTTATAAATATAGTCTATGGTCATGTATCATGTGTCATTGAGCTGAGTCATTATTATGAGACCACATGTGATAACAAGTAAATAAAAGTTTGAATACAAAAACAAAGTTGACTTCACCATGTTTAAGCTCATTTTATATGAAACTGAAAAAATCATTTAATGATATTATATTTTGTAATCCCACACATTCTTAAGAACAGCAAAGATCAAATGAAGGAAAATAAAGTAGTTGATACTTAATGAAACCTCTTTAAAATCCATAAATTCATCATTTATTAGGAGTTTAGGATCGGTTTGGTAATGATGAGAGTGGGGGGTAATTTTTCAACAGACCTTACATATTAACTTGATTCTTGGTATTGCATAAGTGATTATAATAGTTTTTTTTAACTGAAAAGCTGTTTTTTGCAGTTATTTTAGTGTTTACTTACACCTGAAAAAGTCACACATTTATATTTATATGCACAAGTAAATATACTTCACCACACCGAGACCAAACCCTTGCCTTGCCTTGTGAGTTTGTGAGGTGTCAACAGAAAGTATGTATATTTGCATTTGCATACGGCAAATTTTTTATGAATAAAATTAATTGCGTTAATTCTTATCCACGACATAATTACATGTTCTTATAAATTCATATAAAAAATTATTTAAATTTTGAACCTTACTCAACAACACACAGCTCAGGTAAGTTAGTTTTTGAGCAAAACCAATGTACATCTTGTGCTATGATCTATTATTGTACTTATTATGTGCTGCTGAATAATGGCCTAACAGAACATACAAACTATACAAAGGCAGTTCACTTCTCAAACAATTACTAGGAAGCAGCAAAGATAATATTCTCACCTGAGCATATACTTTTACGCCTTAAATTATGATTAAGCAGTAATTACCTATTGCTTTAATATCTAAGGTTTTAAGTCGACAGCGAGAAGCTTGTGGTTCGTGAATTGTCGACGAAGCAGTGAGCAGCCCTTTTTGCTTACATTATAAGAACAATACCAATTTGGAAAGTCAGCTTATTTTTGTGGTATAACCCTTGAATTGTATGCAATATTGCACTAGCATACATACATATATACACATATACACCAAATTTGTGGCTTTGTTTAGCTCAGCATTCAGCTATATAGTATACATGTATAATGTATAGTTATGCACTTTCGACAGTTTTGCTGATTGATCGCATGTATGCAAGTATGCCAAAAATTTCACATCCGACCACTTTCTTACACGACTCTAGCACTAGCAGAAAGTACACTAACATTGTTATATCTATATTACGTTAATGTTAGAATATGAAAACAAAACCATAATCTGCAAAGGAATGAATGAGTTTTATCTATGCACACTGACAACTGTGAAAATGCTTGCTTGTGAGATCTCGGATCTGTAATGAAGGGAGTATCTTTCAGTGGACTGCAATCTAAATTGAATTATGTTAAGTTTGAGGGATAGCATATCGTTAAGGGCCAATGACTGGCGGACTAGCCGCTTATATGCTCTCTCGTCTTTCTGTCTTAAGATAACAATAACACATGTTCAGATCTGCTAAAATGACTCTCGATTTCATAAACCTAGTCTATAACAATGTAGATGCGTATTTTGGTGGGCTTATGTAACGTAGACGTTATATAGATTTGTACGCTAATATGTATACTAACACATCTTTCTCAATTTATGAGCTTGGATTTGTCAAAAATTCACAGTGCTGATTCGTGAGTTAAACCTCTCAAACGCGTCACGCAAATTAATGGGTAAATCCAATTTTTTTAGGGAGTTACGTTTCTTTGACGCAAAAATCTGTCCAACGGTTTTGGCACTAGAACAATAAAGGAAAGGTTTAAATCGCTTCGGGAATCATCTCTTCAACCTTAGGTCCAGAAACTGTCTTTGTTCACCTTGAGGCAGTTTACGCATCATAATTCATAATTCATTCAAATACATTTTGAGTTCAGTTTTGAGGGTTTTATTGATACACAGTATTATATGGCCCTTCTTGAAAGGTGTACAGCAACTCGTGTCTTTCCTTAAAGGTTGAGATATTTTTGGAAAAGCTATTTTTGTGAAGCACACACCTATATGATTATTGGGTTAACCTTCAGTTGAGTTTACAAGGTTCAATTTCTTACCTTTCCTTTACGAAATAACGCGACAGATTCTAATACTACAAATCTCACTGTCAGTTTCGGCAGAAAAGTCATTTTAAATTGACTTGGTTTAGGTGAAGGTGGTATTTATTTCTGTGCTCGTGTTCTGGTGTGTATCATCAAAGTTATTTTCATTTGCATAATCTTTGTCAAGATCTCACAATGGCGTTTTTAGACGAGAAACAAGAATTAAAATATGTTGAGCAGGTAAGATTAAATCAAAGTCGTACGATACAGATAGTCTTTTGTACATGGTGGTCTCTTATAAATTCATGACGGCGTTCGTTTCTTAATATAATCTAAACAATATCCATCATTTCAAAACCGGAAGATTGCTTTTGAAATGAAATTAAGAACATGCTAGACGATACACGAGTAGTTTTATAATTTTAGTATGATTACAGAGGAAATCTTATTTTGTCATTTAGCAAACATTAACGTTGAACGTTTACTTTACGAGAGAACTAATGTTGCTATTTATCGCTTTTATATTTAAAAAAGTGAAATACCCAGCTCAATGAGCAAAGTGATGTTGACGAATATATATTATGGATAAAGTTTTCTGCTTCCCTAATACAATTAAATTTACGCTTGCATACATTATGCAATATTATGAGTCAGATATAATGCTCTACGTACTGTTTGTGGTTGATTGCATGAGCAAACTTCCAACTTCTATAATTCATAATTATTCATGGGTTAATTNTCCAACTTCTATAATTCATAATTATTCATGGGTTAATTAAATATTTTTTACAGCTTCGGTCTGCAGTTAAGGATCTCGGTCGAGATGATGGTACACTTCGCCGATTCCTACGAGGTATGTGATATGACATGAACCATGCAATTTAAATTACCTGTGAATTTTTTCTATCATGGTTATGGCTATGTAATAATGAACACAAAGCACGAAATAGGTTAGCATTACATAATTGATTAACTGAACCGAAGCAGATTGTTTATCTACATGAAATGGAGATGCACATGTCTTATAAGTATTCTAGCATACAAATTGCTAGTAAACAGTAGCAAGTGATATCAACTTAGTTCACCAAATTTCCGAATCTAATTTTGTCTACTATCATCCAAGCTTTACACTTATGTTGATACACCAACCTTAACGCAATATAATATGGTAGATACTTCTTACTTCAAGGACATTACGGACGTGTCCAAAATTGTGTATGTAAGTGCTCTTACTACCTTAAAATGTTGCATACTTGATCGTCAATCATTGGTCGTTCCACGCTGATTAGGCAAAAAAGATTTCATATTGTCTTCACTAGCACATAAGTCATTATGGCTGTATTACTGTAGAAATTATCTTACTTTTATGGTTGATGGTGAAGAAGCGATGAAGAAATATCAAAAAGAGTACTTAAGGCAAGGTACATTGATGCTGCCAGATCGTGTGAATACACGAAGAGCTGTAAATATACACTTAATATGTTATCTTGGAATATAAAAATGGTAGTAAATAATACTTTAGCATCATCTCAAATCTCAAACATGAGTTGAAGTTGAAGACCAAACATACCTTTAGCTAATCTTTATATATACTCAAAAAACTAACAAGCCTTTTTTACTGGTTTTAAGCTCGAGATTATGACTTGAACAAAGCTGAGGAGATGCTTCGTAAGGTAAGTCGAAACATTTACTAAAAACATACACACATTCAGCTTTTGCAAATACAGCAATCAAAATGTAGCTAAAAATCGCAGCAAGAATTCCCATGCCTCAAAGCAAAATTGCAACTTCTGTGTCTGTAATGAATACAAAGCTTCTGAGTGCGAAGTAACGTTTTTTGCTGAAATTACTTGATGAACCACAGACAAATTGTGCCTTTTTTACTGGTTTTAAGCTCGAGATTATGACTTGAACAAAGCTGAGGAGATGCTTCGTAAGGTAAGTCGAAACATTTACTAAAAACATACATACAAACATTCAGCTTTTGCAAATACAGCAATCAAAATGTAGCTAAAAATCGCAGCAAGAACTCCCATGCCTCAAAGCAAAATTGCAACTTCTGTGTCTGTAATGAATACAAAGCTTCTGAGTGCGAAGTAACGTTTTTTGCTGAAATTACTTGATGAACCACAGACAAATTGCATGCAATTTATATTCACATATATGTAGTAAAGTAAGCTCTACGTTTTTTTCAATTTAAGAAGTAAAGAGATTCATACTTACGTTATAGTGATTCATACATACTTATTCCTTTCCATAACATACAATAAAAAATAAAACTGATGTGCTCAAGGCCATGCAATATTTATGCTGTAGTGTGTTACAGAAAATCCAGTAGCTTGATAACCAGGTACTTGCAGTGGAATAATTTTATTTTTTTGTATGTGCAGTCGATGAAATGGAGAGAGGAAAATGATATGGATGGCTGTCGCAAATGGATCATTTCTGATGTGGTCAACCAGTCATTTCCACATGGATGTTATGGAGTTGATCATGAGGGTAGACCAGGTAAAAACGTAAAAACTTGCTGTTTAGATTTTTGTGCTAATAATAAATCATTGCCATTTAGGTACCTGCAGCAACTTGTATTGATGACGTGATGAATAAATATAATGTGCATTCTGTATGGTAGTATATAGCGCATAGACTTAATAATATATTTTAGAGTAGCACATAATGACAATTTGCAACAATGAGAAAAATAATAGCAGTTGCAAACAGATGAAAATAAAAATTTCAATTGCGTTTTTCCAGTTTACTATTTTCCCGTGGGATCTTGGGAAGTTCGACAGATGATTGAGAGCGGACACAAAGACGACATGCTCAAATTAATGCTGTACACAATGGAAGCCATTATGGAATGCATAAATAAGTCCAGTAATGACCGTTTCTCTCTCATTATCGACCTGGAGCTTTTGACCTACTGGAAGGTTGCGCATTACGAAAGTATGTATTACTCGATTTATTAGTGGAAACGATAATGATGTGATAACGAGTGAAGATAATTTATATGCCCAGTTCCCATTTACATAAATCTATTTACTAAAAGACAATGCATGATTGTTTGTATACAGCAATCCAAATGGTATTAAAAGTTTTCCGAGATTTTGAACAGAACTATCCTGAAAGACTTGGGGAAGCGTTTGTAATCAATGGTAAGATACATTCATTATTTTAATGAAGCTTTAAACCGGTATATATATCTAATGAAGCAGAAATTATAGTTATTTTTTGTAAGAAATGTGCAAGTTAATTTGTGCTTGAACCTTTAACGTTTCCTCGTTTTAAACGCAGCTCCAATGGTACTCAACTATGTTTGGCCCTTAATTAAACCACTACTGACTGGGCATACCATGCAGAAGGTTCGTTTTCTTGGCTCCGACTGCAACAAATTTATCCCAGAGTTAATGGAAAAAATGCCGGCAGACACGATGTCCCCAAAATTATGTACCATGTTTAATGCATCCAGGGCTGATACCTTTTCATAAACTAGTACTTCTTCGAGATCATAACGGCAGTTACATTGAATCGGAATACTAATAATAATAGAAATACTTATGATTATGTATTTAGTTGTAAGTTTTAATATATGTCTCACTGTCGAACATGTCTTCGGATGATGGGGGTTGAGCCTCTTAATATAAGGAGTGCATAATTTATATAATGTATAAGAAATGCTCTGATGCATCTCTTGTTGCATCATATTATGTATCAATTGTTCGATTTAATAACAAAACACGTTGTTAGATTATAAAAATGTACAGACTTACGAATAGGATTTTTACACCCTTTGTATTGTATACACAAGTAATTAAGTAGAATAGAAGTATGCCGTAGTAAATCATAAAGTAGAAAACATATGCACATACATGCAAAAAGTGGACGACGACGCTACAAAGTCTTTTTTTTCAACAAAGTGGATTTGTGAGTCTTATTTTGGTTTAAAAGTTTGAGGAGTTATTCTAATAATGAAACTTTACATCGTTATATGTAATTAACGACATTGCATAATTTCGCATGTAGCTTGCAGGGATGAGTACGTCTGTACGTCAACATGCAAGAATAAAAATGATCTTAGTTAAATAATAACATATTACTCATTTCATTTCGTGCAAAGCAATCGTTGTAAGTAAGAAGAAGCCTTGATTTTGACCTTTCCACAGCTAAGATTGCCATTATAGATAGAATAAATGTTATACAGAAATTTGATTACTTGGAACTCGGAATTTCAGCCAACATTGCGACTCAAAACAAAGGAAGCATGCAACACAGTAGTCTACGGTCATCGGTCGTAGTAATACTCTTAAATACTTGTCCTTGACTGTGAAACATGACCCATCCCTAAAATCTTTCAGTAAGTATGTCTGTAACTTTTTTTTCTACCAGCTTGTATAATATAAAGTAAATACACATAATAGTACGCAAGATATTAGTTATATAGAAAGTATTAAAACTTCTCCGATGCTAAAATAATTAATTTTGATTCATTTTATTTTAAATCTGTATTCAAATGGGTTATGTCTAGAAGGACTACTTCTGTCCTGTCACTGTAATATATTATATATTACAGTGATACTATCAAACAAACAGGAAATATTACTACCCAATGTTGCAATGGTCAAACCAATGTTCCTTCGACGGGTTAATTGCCGCAACGTTTTCTATGCAGTGTTGAACTTCAATTATTTTAAAGCAGGAGAAAATGTATGCTGTTTTTAACGAAACCGAAGGATCGAATACTTATTTATTAGGTAAAGAGATACTACTATAAAGTTGAAAGCATAAAATATAACATCCCTCCGCATGCCATTTAAATAATCCTAATAATATGCAGAATCTGAATCAGGACCATACTGTTTCTTTGTGGCTTAAATAATAATTTGATGCTCGGGTTTGGCGTAAATAAAATACTTAGTAGGACTGGAATTGAATTTTTCGAAAAATTCCAAAACTGTACTGAGCTGGATCATCATGCTTATTGTTCCGGTATTATTCATTTTCATGCATAAGGATAAAGTAAAGAATTATATAATGCTGACCTAAGATTGCATAATTTCATTTCATAAAATTACAAACACGAAATATAATATTTTGTTGACTATGTTCATAGGATTCCATAGTCAACCAGGGTTAGGGTTACCTTATAGAATGCCTTAAACAGTAATTCTGACCTTCAAAGGGTTCAACAAAAGACGCATAAATTTTCAACCTTACAATGAAAATTAAAGTTTTTGCGCAAACAGGTCGCGTTACATCACATGTCGAAACTATCAATTCAACCTTCTTAAACATAATGTGTACTATAATGTACACGCACGGTTCTATCTGGAGTGGAATTATGCACATTGCACCGCCTTTAGTCCATGTTTTGATTGGTTTTACTTTTTAATCATGAGATTTCGTTTGTTCTAAAGTAAAAACTTGACTCTCAGTCATTTTATTTGTCTTAATTGGAGGATTACTGGTCCGTGTGCTTCTAAAAGTCAGAAGTCATGCAATCTTTAGAGATGTGAACTATTGTTTGTAACAACACAATGATAATGCATAGCTATTTAATGTACTGTATTCCCGTCCTTTTCCTTAAGCTAAGTAGTTTTTCATACATGCGCGTGCCTGTATTGCATAACGAAATATCAACTAAATTGCAAAGCATTTTACCACTCGTCATCTACTGAATCCAAACGCCATCAACTACCATAACCAGAATTAGGAAGGTACAGTGCATTTAGTTTTGAAAATTAATTGCAAGCAAGGACCAATATAACCTATATTTGAAAATTTGAACCCCTTGAAGTGAACTCGTGTCGATATGAAATATCCTGACTTTGATTTGGAGCTGGATCATTCAAAGTATTCTTTGAAGGACACAGGAAATGGATTTTTGAAAGCTGCATTAGCAATATCATTCGTTTTCAGTATTTTTTTCCTCGCAGATTTAGTATGCATCATGTTAGCGCGTATGTACGAGTATTGGTGCCTCTATTTTGGTATTGGTGAAAATGATTAAGTTTGCAGACAAAATTCTAAGTACGATCCCACCTCAAATGTTATGTCAATAAAGATAAAGTCCGCAATAATTATACATATCTGTAACCATTTAGAGTAAATTGCTAATTTTTAAATTTTTGTACTTATTTGCAGATTTACATGGGAGATACAAATCAGGTTGACTACATAATATCCTAAAATCACAACCTTTTGGCCGTGTGTTAATTTTTCTAAATATGACTACGAAAGATTGTTATACAAATTCGTAGTAATACCATATATTTCAAGGTCAATTATATTGCTTAACATGAAACATTAACATAACGTTCGAATACAACATTTAATTGATATCAGTAGACTTAACATGCATTTCATATGAAGCATACGGACGAGTATTGAAATAAATCAATGAACGATAAAACGTAAAAGTATTATTTATATTGACCACTATCAACTATCCATTAAGTTCATCTCGGTTTAATGCAGTATTTTCAATTTTGGTAAAAAAAATTATTTTTAATTCCAATTCAAATGGAAATCACAGGTACATAAAAAATGATTAAAACTTACAACTACAACGAATATTTTGTAAGGTAAAATAATGCTTTCTTCAAAAAAGGTGCATAGAAATACTGAAAGTATACGTACTTAAAAAGCGTTCATCGAAATTACATCTTTTCAAAAACTTCCTCCTGGCCACACTCTGTACAAGTATGTTTATATTGATCTTCATCCTCATCTACACAAACTTCGGGTCCCCAAACATGTTCATGAGGTGTGAAGTCCTTCGTGTACAAACTACTCCTTGCAGACATTCTGAGAACCTTCATCTTCTTATTATACTTTTTAATTTTGGTCTTCACCCGGTTCTCTTCTCGAACCTCTTGTTGCTCATCGATTTTATCCAAGGAGCCCCAAACCACTATTGCTCTTTCTTCAATCTGACAAAAAATGTAAGAATGATTATAAACACTTAAAGATTATGTGCAACAATTACAATATCTTCAAGGTCGACAACATAACATTGCAATGTACAATAATCATAAGGTTACCTGGAGTCGTAAGTACAGCTTCATGTCGCCCCAGCTAGAGTTATGGGGATTAGGTTTCGTCATAAATCTCAGAATTGGCTCACGCTTATCTAGGTCCACATCTTTGAGCAAATACTCATTTTTCGCATCCGTACGCGTGATCAGCTTATGCTTTTCATCAATATCTTTACAACTGTCACAAACCGGAAAATCATAATTCTTGAACAGAAATGAGTCTTGAAATTCATTTTCAAACTCCATACAATGAGGAACATCCGTTGGCATAAAAGGTGCTTCATGAGGAACAATAATACTCCATACAATGAGGAACATCCGTTGGCATAAAAGGTGCTTCGTGAGGAACAATAACCCTCTCCGCTTCCTCCTGCTCCACCAAATCCTTTTCTTCAATCAAGAAACCACCTCCAGTGTCAATCAACTTGGTTCCATGAACTCGAACAATGGAACCTTCACTAACGACATTTTTTAAGTCAGTCATAAATTGTGATTCCTTCTTCCGCTTTTTCACAGCAGGACCTGAATCAGGCTCAATACCATAGCCAGCCAAAACCTCATTCACTGCTGTGGCTTTTTCTTGCAATCGTTTCATAGCTGCCAATCGATTCCTTTCCATTCGGGCTCGACCTTCGGGAGTGATTACCGTATTTTGACTTGAACCACGACTAGCACTCCCACCCCCACTCAGGGTCTCCAAATCATCATTATTTGAGTTTGCATTTGAATTGTAAGCACTTTGACTGCTTTCTCCAGAAGAAGAGGTGCCCATCGAAGATGAAGGCTCTTCAGTTGCACTTGCTTCCTCCATAATATCTACCCAAAAGGTACAACACTTCCACCGTCAAGAAAATTAAAATTTAGTTCATATACAAATCCCAAAGGTTATCCTGAATCCTGAATAAAATATCAATCAGTGTTGAATCCAATTCCAACGAGAATGTGAAGTGCTTTGTTGATATTTCTGCTATGTTAGGTATACATTTTGCATGTCTTTCGGTTTTGTCAATTTGTTGTTGGTAAGTATCTGCATACAATAATATAAAGCGCTCAGCTGCACAAATGTACATAAAAAAGCACAAATCGGAAGATCTTGTCTTTGAGCTAACTGCAGTGCATTGAGCAGCGGAGAATGCTGCAAAATCTGCGCCAATTGTAAAGAGGGCTTTGGAAGACACTTCTTGCGTTATGTTTTGTGTTGTTTTTATTGTGTGTTGTGTTGTGAAGTTGAGAGTTGAGTGTGGATGGTAAAGTGAAGTTGGTGTTTTAGATTTTTAACGAAGATCGGTTAGTGATTGATATTAATTATCGATGGAATTACTCTTTTAAGAGTGTTACTGTAGGGAGATCAATTGCTGTACTAGCGACTGATACATGATAACCTCAAAATAAAGTCCTATCTATCTATCAATCATGGACGATGTTCGAGAGATTCTGAGTCTTCAGG
>JAANSM010003558.1:0-12685 GCA_036850725.1 Orchesella villosa | reverse complement strand
ATAATGGAGAACGTGATGCCTGGAAACATGATTACGGCAGTAGAGTTCGGTGGGGCATATTACTACCCAAAGGAAGACGTAGATATTAAATTCAGGGCGTCTATGACAGTACTTGCAAATATCATCAAAAGGCAGCTTGCTGAGAACGACGGTGAGGACTTAAAATGGTTTAATAAGTTCAAATGTGTATTGTATGCTTTACGAATTTTAAATTGAACGAATAAGTTTTGCAGATATGCAGAGTAAAATGTCCACCCAGAAGCTAGCAAATTCCAAATTGTTGAACGAACTTTTCCTGTGTAAAGGTGACCTTAATGAGTCACAGGTGCCAGAAATTGAACGGCGGAACCTGAAGTTTCTTGAACTCGAGAAGGAAAATTGGGGAAAGCAGAAGGTTCAGATGGAGATTCAAATAAATTCCTTCCAACAAAAAATGAGGGAGTTTGAATTGAGTGCGGTTCCAAATAAGGATCAAGGCAATCATGCCATTTTATTGAAGAAGAAACCGGAAACTTCCAAATTGAAATCCAAACTTCAAAACTCGGCAAAACCTGTGATTAAGGGAACTGGCAACCAAAAGAAGACAGTGGAGTATGAAAAGTTAAAAATAGGAGAGAGAAAGGTCGCCAATAAAGGGGATGGGGAAGATTCCAAGAAGCGTGGAAATTGGGGTCTCAGTGCACATCATATCCCCAATGATTTTAACACACATCTCAAAAATTTTGGTCCGGAAGAAGAAGTCTCTATTGACCCAATTCCTTCTACTTCAGCAGCAGCACTTGAAATCATGCGAAAGAAAAACGGCATAACACAACACCCAACAATCCGTCTGCGATTTCTTACGCTGAGCAATGAGATGATGAGGGGGCGGAAGCAGAAGAGTTCTATTATGCATAAAAGAAACAAGAGGTGAAACTTAATTTTTTGTACTTTCTAGTAAACATTTAGAATAAGGAATGGTATGTAAAGTACTGTTTCATAATATCTTTTATGTTTGGCTTTTCAGTAATGGGCAAAAACCCGAAGTGCGGAATAAAGATTCTTTGAAGGGATCAATTTATAAGGATTCTAAGGATGTGCCTATGCGTAAGCGTAGGGCTAATGCTGCTTCGGGTTCATGGCCCCGATTTATTAGGCGATCAGCTCGGCTGGAAAAGAAGCTGACGAAAAAATTGGCAGCAGCAGAGAGGATGGAGATCAAGAATGAGGTCGTTAGTACTTAAAAAGGTACTTAAAAGGTAGCGTTTATTAAAATCTTTATATTTAGTTACACTTTTTCTTTTTCAAATAACGAGTAAGTGTATTTGAATATATTCAATAAGTTCTATAAATAGAGATTAAGTTTATAATTTTTCAATTTGTAGAATGGTAAGATTTAGGAAGTGCAACGAGATTTATAATATTAGTGGAGTGGAGTTTAGATCTAGCTTATATATTTTTGTTTGTCTTTACTTCGTTAAGTTTTATCAATTGATTTAGATTGTAACTGTAACTTGGTGGGGTGGGGGTGGGAATGAGTGTTGCTGTTTTCTGGTAGTTTTACAGGTGATTAACAGCACGTAATATTACTTCACAAATATTGGATTAGTGGGTTTTATTAAGAAACTAATTAAAGTAGATCTCGGGAATGCTGTCTCTTGTTATCATACCTTTATGAGTTGAGTTTTTCACTTTCCGGTTCCGGTAATATTTTGGATAAGGGTTTAGAATGGTACTAATGACTAATGATATAAATCCCTGTAAACATAAAAAACTAAAGTGCAAAAGAATCAGTTTCATGGTTATTTTGATCAATAAAAAAATAAAATAATTACTTATAAAAATACAACACCTAAACTTATCGAGAACTTTCATATGATTATCATCAGAACTATTTATACTGCAAGGGTTACCGCTGCTGCTGATTATGACAGTATTGTGATTTCTGCAGTTTTTATTGGCATCAGTATAATTCTAAAAGTGACTGGCCACTAGAAACATGTACTATTCTGGTTTTTTGCATCTGTACTTGAAAAGGGGATTTGATAAATATTTATGTCAACTGGTAAAACGTAACTGCAAAATATTACCTCAGATTTGAATGCATATACTGCTCATCTTGAAACATATTTTCTTACAATTTATGAAAATAAGAGCAAAAGATTCGCAATATTTTCAACCTGAAACCCACCAATGACCAAGCACGTATTCCTCTCGTAAAAGTTACTAGTCCCAAAATGTATCCTGATTTCTTTCATTGACATCATGATTCTCCTTTCCCTCTTATTAATCCGTTTTTCACCAGTTCCTTTCCAATTCTGAAGTATTTCTCTGCTCATCCCATTCAGCATTCCTTGGGTCTTTGAGCTTCCCAGAGAAACGAGGATCGCTTGAGTACTCCAAATAGCCAACATGCATGAATATTTAAGTGGCATTGATTGATTGAACTTTATAATTGTCGCAATTCCAGTGATATCCACTCCAATTATGAATATGGTTATTGCCAGTTGAATTGAGTTTTGAAACTGGGAATTTATGTAGGCAACAAGTATTTGGAGCTCTCTATATTTTTTTTCTGTTGATTGATTCATGTGTGACATTTTCAATTGCTGCAATCCCATGTAGACAGCTCCGTTGCATAGTATTAAGCAACACATTATTAGAAAGCCATGAGATACTCCACAGAAAATGTCCCATGTTTGAATTATCATGAGCATAACTCTCATTGCAGTAGGATTGTATGCTTCCGTGGAAAGTTAGTAATGAGGATGGAAACGGGGGCGTCCCGGGAAAGATCAAGATCAATGCTAAGATGCTGCTTTCGGTTCCAAACTGACCAATTTTGACAGCTGTTAGAATTTTCTTGAGAACTTGTCCAGCTGAAGGAACTAAACAATTTTTTTGGAAACGAATTTATTTTATCAATAATTTTAATCAATATAAGTATATAATTCTACCTGTTCCCAATCCCCTTAAGTTTTGTAGGACACCATTAAGCAGTGAGCTGAAGCCGAAAGAATCTGACCAAATTAATTCATGATACAGTGTTGACCCACCGATGGCAAGGATAAAGAATATTCGAAAAATTGTGGCTATATCCGTTCAAGTTATTTTGACTGTCAGTATTCATCATTGTTTCGTAAATCATGCCGACTAGGAGACTGACATGGATGGCAAATACCACATATTTTTTAGCTTTCCATCCTGACTCCGTTACTCTAACGCATTCTGCTTCAGAATCCCAATTGAATGGTGTCAATTTCTGGAATTCGCAGATAGAAATGTGGGTCTTGACGTGATCTTCTATGCTCATATTTGAAATTGTATGCCATTTGGGAAGTTTCCTTCTAAAATAGTTTTTAAACAACATATTTTTGCAGAGCATAATGAAGAATATGCTATAATTTATAATACTAACAGTAAGCATAAGTAAGATTAAGTGTCGACTGAATTTAAGACCGCTTCCTACAGCGAATTCCTTCGGAATGCCAGTATTTATCCCATTCACTGCTGTTAAATTTCACGTCGTTTTCTAGGATAGGAAGTAACATTGAGTTGTTCAAGAAGGAATAAGAAAATTGTTTTCAAATATAAGAGGAACTAACAAAATATTTGTGCAAATGTTGTTTTTAATCTTCAGAATAGAAAACAATTGAATTGAACAATGAATTTGCGTGATTTTGTCAGTGGAGGAATATATGGTTGGCATTTAAGTTTGAGGAAATCTTAAAATACAACATAAATTTTACGGGAGCTTACACAAATATTGCTCCATACAGCCTAGCCCCTATTGAATCAAGCAGTAATCAAAACAGGATAATGCAAATAAAATCAAAATCTTTATAAACCAAACCGATCGTAACCAATAACATAAACAATACGACAACCTATAGATAACCTTGATTGCTATGACCTAATTTCCCTTAAAATAACAACTTCAGCTTCCAGAAAAATATTGTTTTTGGATTATATAGAATTCCAACGCTTTATTGATTTGGAGTAACTTTATTCAACAATATTTTGAATATAATTTATGAAATGTTTTCATGTTGGTTTATCATAACGCTCGCAATTTATTTTCATAATTCTTGACATGTTTAAGCGTTGTGTTACAAAATAACTTAAACTCATTGAAATCAAAAGATAAAACGCCTTTTAGCCATCACTATAATTAAATATTACTATTCCTTTCACGAAAAAACCTAATTGTACAGCTCATCACCTTAAAATATAGTACAGTTAGAGCAAACCAAACTTAAATTTGATGTGCTTAACTTGTGTGGTTGTCAATTAATGCATAATTGTTTTTTCATTGATTGTCTTGTCTTGAATTTTATTACAAGGAAATGTACTGATTTCAAGTTAATTCATCATTCAAAGTGGACTTACAAGAAATAATACCAAAACTCTCATTGAGAAGTCAGTAAATATTATGATAATTGAAAATTTTTAAACATCTTAAAATAAATAAAGAAGCATGTGTTTCCCCATTTATTTTTGTGGTCATGGTGTTTACGTTATGAATATGAATGGAATAGAAGTAAAGTAGAACCTATGATACATTCTCCTTCCCGTTTTATGTTCATGCCGTGCGTTTTATGCGGAATTTGCTTCTTTGGTTGTGACTTGTGAATGAAAAGAGTTTTAGGGGAACGTACCGAAGCATATTATGCATTGCAGAAATCTACAACTGTTTCATCCTAATTCGAAGATGGGTAATTGATGACCTTACGAAAGTCTAGTAAAGTGACATTCTTACACATGCTAGATTTACACCAGTCGACTTGTCATACGCGATTTGTTTTTCATGTGTTAAAAGTAAAAGATCCGTAGAATGTTATACATGTTATCCCAGCATAGCTACTTACTTTCAGCTAATTCCCGTTAGACATGTTATTCTGGGGCAAGCTACACTGTATCAAAATGAATATCTCACATGCAAACAAAGAACTATGCATAAAAATTCAAGCTTGAAAAACCTGTACCGATATTTTAGGCATATGAGCTTCTTTCGAGTTTCCTGATTTACTTAAATGCCCTTTGATAATATTTAAAATGAATATTAAATTCTACATCTCTTCGTTAGGGCTTAAAATGATGGTTAATGTGAAGCAAACCTCAAGAGATATACATTTTCCTATGTTCAGTTGGCCATCCTGTAGTATATGGGTCTTCCTGTAGTATATTCGTTAGTGCATTTTTCCTTGACTTAGCTTTGCTGTTGCTCCATACCCTCACAGCAGCATAGAGATTTATGTGGGCCTTGTAAAAATCTATAAGTCTAAGCGCAAGAGCAGCATTACATTGCGTGCTTTTTCATATACTTTTCTCGTTCACAACCATTTAGATAGATGTAAAAGGGCACTACACCAACTACGATGTTTATACAACGCGACCGAAATTAAAATCCCTCCACCTTGTACAAGCCATCCAATTTGCGAACTGATATGCTTAAAATCTGCCTCGAAGATAGAAGCTAAACCAGTCTTAAATTCATCACTCCAAACCGGCGCCTCCATTGTCAACCTCATCCGTCGCCGTAACTAATCAAAAGCTTAACAATAATAATAAATATGATTTTGATTTCTTATGATGACTTTCATATTATTGTTATGGTCGTGAATGAAATAAAAGTGAAGCTGGTAGTAGAGCTTATATATGATGCATTCCTTATCCGTTTTATGTTCATGCCGTACCCTTATTGTGCTGAACTGTTCTTATCAATCTTAGTTTTGGTTTTCACTTGTGAATGAAAAGGAGTTTTAGGGAACGTACAGAAGCATATATTCATTGCATATATGTCCACCATTTTTTATCCTAATTCGACAGATGATAATTGATGACTTTACGAAAGTCTAGTAATATGATATTCTATATTCTTCCATACATGTTAGCTTTACACCAGTCAACTCGTCTGTCATACACGATTTGTTGTATGTATTAAAAGTAAATGATCCGTAGAATGTTTTACATGTTATCGCAAGCTAATAGTTATAGTTACTAATCTTCAGCTAATTTCCCGTATCATGACATGTCTGGCATTACTAGATATGTTATTTTACAGGCATGCTACAATGCAGGAAAATGAAAAGCTTTACATGCACAAGTAAGAACCATGCATAAAAATTCAAGCTTGAAAAGGTTATACCTATATTTTAAAAGGTATATGAGCTTCTGTCATATTACCATCTGTTTAATTCAAGCCTGAAGGTATATACCTTTTATATTCTTCAGTTCACCATCCTGTGCTAAATGAGCATTAGTGCATTTTTTCTTGACGTAGCTTCGCTCCATACCCTCACAAAATAGAGATAAAAATGCCAGACTCAGTAATAACTCTGTCAACAGCGTTATATTACAAATTTGTCTAGTAGGCTTACTAAACCAATGCAATGCATATTTGTATAGGTCTTGTAAAAAGCGTTTTGTCTACTTGGTACGAGCTCAAGTGTAGCCTTATATTATATGCGTCCGTTTTCATTTACCTTCGTGTTCACAACCATTTAGATGGATGTAAAAGGACAATAATACCAACTACTTACTATGCTTGGATAAGGTTGCAAGGGTTTACTTACGGATGATTTATTTGGTTGTCGGTAATTGCGAGAAGGGAGAGAGACATAAAAACAATGTTTCTGGCTACAATATCACCAAAATGCTGTCAGTTTCAAAGACATTAAGCCTTTTTTCAGACCTTTAACAAGACAGCAGCCAGTTAAAGGACTTTACAAGGAAACAATGAGAATGATTCATGCGTATTTGAACCTGTTGTATTTGGTATTTTCATTTCGGTTGCGTACGTGGGTCCTTAAACCTTTATGAAGCAGTAGAGGAAAGCATTGATAAGAAAAAATCATTGTAAGAATCGAATGGTCAAAGTGG
This sequence comes from Orchesella villosa, assembly GCA_036850725.1. Lineage (NCBI taxonomy): Eukaryota > Metazoa > Arthropoda > Collembola > Entomobryomorpha > Orchesellidae > Orchesella > Orchesella villosa. Next base: position 5,824 of record JAANSM010003558.1, on the reverse strand, counting down.
GTTCGTTGCTTTTGCTTTGTCTACTCCTTCCGAAAAGAATATAAATGAATTGCCTTTTAAAACTCAATATTCCTATGTATTTTTAAACTGAGGATAATACCAAAGAAAAGCAGAATGAAAGATGTCTTGTGTTTTACATAGATATATACATGCATCATATCAGTGACTTCGTCGCAGTAGATCGTATGAATATGCATATTTGTTGATGACAGACATTTCGTTCTTCTACCAAGAATAATATTAATATGGTTGTCGCCTTTCATTGATGGGTCTGCTCTCAGGCAGACATAAAGTTTGTGCCCGCCATCAAAACAAATGGGGTTTGTTCCTTGTGCGTTTTCCGACAGGAGTCTGAAGAATGCCAACGCCGTGCTACAACTTTGTTATAATGTTTTATAAATGCGTACTGAAACATCATTATTCCTGTACATTAAATATGGTGCTCGTTTGAGATTTTATTGCTGTGTACGTGTGGTCTTGATGTTTATAAAAAAAATTCACCATTTTGGCAAGCCCTTTGTTCCTACTAAATATAGAGAATGTTATTTTTCATCAACAGTAACGTTTTGATGGACATTAAGTAAGAATAATATGTAAGATTTTCTCACACTCGTTGTTAATAGGTAAATCATGAAGGTGTATAATAATATGCAGCAATGAGAGCCATAACTGAAACTGAAAGTTATTTTGACAAATCCCTTGTCATCATAAAAGGGAACCATTTTCTCACCTGTGAAAAGGTAAGGACTATATTGGATAGTAGGCAATAGAGCGTCCAATCCAATCCACGTAAATCCTAGTGATGGCCACAGCCACCGATCGTTATGGGATAGACATGATCTCATTTTTATTTGTACAATATAATGACATAGACGCGTGGTGCGGTGAATGGAAGAGTTTGTGATCTTTCCATAACCTGTACATCATCCCAGGTCGACAACTCACATGAACTCTTTCATTTTCCCCTATATACTCATCTCTACATTTATAATTTAATGAGCACTAAACTATGATTGAGACAAACAAGGAAAAATTCGTTAAAATATATGTTCAGTAGCAATCATGCATGAATTTTATTTCCAGTATTTAAAAGCTAAGTTGAGTTAAATAAAAAAATTGGAAGCATATTTGGTAATCTAAATTTCGAGACGATGAAGCCTAAGCAGGCGGTATGCGTTGGGTATATCTTTGCCGTGGTGTACCATTCATAACGTGTATGTACCTCTGTTTTCTTTTTTGCTTTGATAAAATGCTATTGCCTTTTGACGTATATTCGTTTCATAGTTCCACCACTAGAGAGTATGCATGACTCATTTTAGCACTGTCGCAAAAGGTAATCAATCAGGATTTTAAAAAACGATGTAAGTATATACATGGATCTTGTAAAAATATTTTATTTAAGAGGCATGAGGGCAAAGAAAGGATTACGTTCCTTCTTTTCTTCACGTATTTTACAGCAACTGTGGTTGAACAGGGTAGCAGCCGCAGCAAATACCATAGAAATTTGGATAAAGGCTAAAGTGTTGACTTGCCTTTTATTCTTTCGTCTTTTGTAAAGAAACAAATGGACAACGTTGATCAATATATCACTAAATGACAGCCGCAAAGGAGCCATCCAACCCATTTTTCATACAACACCCAGACGAAAGCAACCCAAAATAATGAATTTCAAGAGAACAGTGAATGATTCATCTCGTTTCTTGCAGCTAGTTGGAGTCAGTATAAGAATTTGGGCAGCCTACGTGCGTGTGTCCTCTCTTCTTCATGAAAGGACGCATGACAGGAGGTTGACATTATAAGGAAACGCAATGTATCGGAAAATTCATATTAATTTTATTGCTTCGTCTGATCCTTCCTTCCCAAAGGGAAAAAATTCTATACCATTCTTGGCATTATAGTTATATAGTCCTACCTTTTTTACATAAGAAGAAAATATGTGCATGTTGCCACGCAGAATGAAAGGAAGATTTTGTGTTAGGTTATGAACGTTCATGTATTTATATATGCAAATGCAACATCTACTTTCAACTTTGCTTCCGTAAATCCAACTGAAAACGTAGTTTTGTGGATGAAGAGACAATTGAATTCAAGTCATTTGGACTTGCAGGCTGGAGCCTGTCGGCAAAGCTTGTATCGGGATATGAAAAACTCACTTATGAAGTTTTATGAATGCAGAATGAAATATGTCATATTTTTCTTATCTGCTAGCTTAGACAAGAGCGTCTGGGCTTGATAGCGCTATCCATTTGCTCCTGTCCTCGTTTGAAATTTTATTGTTGTAACATACACGTATATGTGTGTGGTCATAGTCATGTTGTCCTCATGAAAAATCGCATATGCATTTGGCCAACTGATTTTTGGTATCAGATAATATTCCTTTACTAAACTTGCTACTTCTCATAAGAAAACAACGCAGTACTGTATTAGCTTACTTTTAAGTTAACAATTCGATAAAAAAATTATCAACATCATCACATTCATCACCAAAAGGATTATTAAAACTTCCGTGTAGAATCGCTTGTCGGATAATACACTTAAATCCCACGCTAAAAACACGGTCTCCGACACAGAATCCACAAGCAGATGACAAAAATGACTTTAAACGGCCCTTCTATTAGGAAATTTTGTAAAGCTGAGTTGAATTGCGAAGTCGTTTTCAGCTGATTAGAGCTCCTGCTTAACTGCAAACAAATATACATTTAATATAACATTTTAACTTTGCCAAAAAACAAAAGGAATGTTTCTAATGATTACCATATCCATCAAGTTCTTGGTATCCATAAAGAGTTCTACGGCAAAACGAAAAGCTACAAACAATGACACAACCTCGACTACCAAAATCAATACTGCCCGAACTTTCTTGTGCATGTTGCAAATTTACAGAGAAATTAAAACTGCAAAGTCTTATAGAGACAGTACCAGGAAAAACCTGTGTTGTATGACTCATTTCACAATCAAAACTGAATCTGACTCGGGATTTATACCTTAATTTATAGTCAGTTTGAACGACAAAAATGTGTTGCGATTCTCTTTTTCTTTGTAAGCAAGCAAATATGCGTTACATCCTTTTCGCTTTTACTCTTATTATAACAAAAGTTGGAGAATTTTATTTCTGTCATCTTGTTAAAGAGTAATTTGCCGCATGCTTGATTTGGAGTGAACAGTATATCCCAAAATACAAAGCAATGGGTTTTATATTAACCAAGCGGAATGGGAGGAAATGGAAAGGATGTGGAACATAACGAGGCTTCTATCCTGTATGTTACCATTCACAGTAGTTTTGACCCTTATAGGAGTGACGGAAATGAAAAGAGCAAAGCACATTTTGTTGCATATTGATGTTTGCAGCTCAGATTTGCATTCTTAAATTTATATTTATAATGATTTCGATGAAACTGCAGATATATATCATATAAACATATAAAAATCACAAGGTCAAAAGGAGAATTATTTGGCTACATGTTCATCATTTAGTTTGGCATTCAATTACAATAAAACAAATGGGGAATGCTCAAACTTTCATTTATCATTCATTCATTCATATTGGATTTATTTTTATCTATTGTTCTTAATGTTTTAATGATTCATTCATTCTCAGAAAAAATCCGTGTTATAACATTTCTGCCAATATGTTCGACAACTTTTTTGTTGACTACTTATGCTGTCGTTAAAAATCAATAATAATGAGTAATAAAACTGGAGTTGCTCGAGACATTATACGTAACAAAATAATTTTTAATTTAGTTCAAAATCTTTGCACGATTAAGAGTGTCCCCTATTCGTCCGTGTTAGACAGAAAGAGTAATACAAGAAAAGTAAAGCAACTCGTAATCTTGAAGTGAATTGAATATTATTTGTAATAAGGAACAATTACCTTATTACCTTATTATATAAATAAGCGTGCATATCTAGTTAGAGTTGAAATATGGATCAATTTTCTGTTTCTGAAAAAGGCATGAACCTCCATACCTTTAAGACAAATGACTTTGATTCAACAACGTATTCATCCAATTGTAACGAAGACTGTAGCTCCTCCGCCGATGATTCTTATTTGAAAGAGGCACTCAACATCAACCTAAAACAGTCCTCATCATCATCATCAGCTTCTGTAGCAGTGCCACACTCATCATCGGTTGCTCTCGGGGAAAGAAAATGTTCTGAGTCTCGTGCACCGGATGATGGAGCTATAGCAAGCACCAGTTTCCAAGCAAAAATTCGTGATCAATTTTTGCATGGCTTTACGAGAAGACAAGAGGTGAAAAGTTTCTCAATCAAGCGGAGACAAAATGAGGACGAAGAAATGGATGGGTTAGAGAATGACGTGAAAAGAATGAGGATTGGAACTCCCAGTAAAGAAATGCAAATCGAATTGGAATCAGCAGATTCAGATGATCAATCTCAGCAGCCTGAAGAAACAACAAGCAAGATGGAGTTGACACAAACATTCCAATGCCTGCAATGGAATTGTGGAGAAGTTTTTGATGACAAAATCCTACGAAATTTGCACTCGATTTCAGCTCACGGCTACGTTTTAGAGAGTGATGGTAGGTTTAGATGTTGCAGGAGTAAAGAGTGTGAGAAATTCTTCAGTTCTTTGGGACTGTTTTGGATGCACGTAAAATACGAGCATCTGGGAGGACTGAGGGACATGTTATAAACATAAATACTACGTTCTTTTAGGCATGAATGGTAGTAAATAGTAGATATATACATAGATAGCGATGATTGTATTTCCTAATGGATAGGATTTATTCTTTCGAATTGAAGATTTTATAAAAATTATTGTAAACTAATTGTAAATAATTTAAAAACATGGTATTTCCTCTCGAATTGGAAGCAACAGTTGACCTGGAAATGGAAAACTATCTTCGTAATTATCAAACTTACTTCAAATCAAACAAACATAACAAAATATTTATTTATTCATATTTTCTTGTACACAATACATGCATGTTTTCTCAAGTACGCTACGCAAGTTCGTTTTTATCATGTTGTTCTTTTGCTAGAAGAGGCTACTGTGTATATATTTTTACCTCTTGAAACCTTTCAAAGAAAGTACCTTGAAAGTTAGTAGTATGTAAGTAGGTGTGGAAGTTACAGATAGAAAAGTTATTTACATGTAGAGGCCAAAAATGAAGAAGACAACGAGCGAAGATGCATCATCAGAACTACCTGTATATGAAGGCAGTCTTCAATCTTACCTTTCTATCTGTTCCTTCTCCAAGTAACGAGCCCTAACCAAGTATAAATTTACAAAGAGCTTCAGCACAACCAGTCAGAAGTACGTTAACTTTATAAGAAAGCAGTTGTCTCCTTATCTCCTTCTCTTGGTCAATATTTATCTCAGTAGTGGTTATCTAAGCTGATTCAAATCTCTCCTTAAACGTTACACTCGTTAAACTTAATTATATTCATTTAAGTAGTGATTTCGAGGGTTAAAATTTTGTGAAAATGGAAACACTTTGTATTCCTGATTGTGTAATTGAAGTAATTAAAACTACTGATGGCGGGGAAAACTCTTCTAGATATGTACAAGCAAGTGTCTATATAAATGAGCTAAAAGAACACATTAAAAGTCAAGAGGAACAAATCTTTACTCTCATTGATTATCATGCTCATCAGTGTCGAGAAAGCCAGATTTTAACCGGTCAAATTAGACTTTTAACAGATGACCTTGTATTTTTGGATGGCACAGTTAATAGGCTTCAAGATCGAAATGAGGAAGTTAGCAATAAGTATGATTCTCTCGAAACTGAGTTCAAAAAGTGTGAAATAAAATGTGAAAACTTGAAAACGGAAGTAGAAATATTAAAGGCAGAGAAAA
>JAANSM010003557.1:0-12687 GCA_036850725.1 Orchesella villosa | reverse complement strand
ACTCAACGGCTTAATTTCAACTGCTCATTCATTTCAGCTCATAAACACAATCGTAATATTGGCTCTCTCTCCATTTACTATGAAATACTTACGAGTATTACATATTTATGCATTTTATATATGGCAAATTTTAACGGCAAAAGTATTATTTTTGAAGAGCGATAATAATTAATTTTATTCAGATGTTAGATTTCCCATGCTTTAAATGTATAATTTTGTCAGTTTTGAGAATACTTTCAGTTGTCTAAATAAATTTAGAAAACAAGATAGTATGGCAAGTAAAAAGTGAAATGAGAATGAATCAATGCAATGTGACAGCTGGCTTAAGTCCTCTCTACTACAATATTTACTTTTATACAAATTACAGAGCAATAAAACAGAATGGAAATGTATTTCATTTCACTCAGAAAACGGTTGTAAAGGCTCTTATGCAGTTCTACTGTTCTATTCCTACATTTGCTAATTTCCATAAACGTTAACCAACAGGAATAATATTTACTATGCATGAAATATCATACGCTTATTTTTTCTTGGCCATGAATCAATTGTAAATTGTAACTCAACTGAAACACTAGCTCAAAGTATTATTTACACAAGTTACACAAACCAAAACCATCAAAACATGGCTAATGGAAAGTGTCGTTTTGGTATAATATGGTATAATAATTTGAAGCGTAGCATAATATTATTATATAGAACTTAAATTTGAGTAGGTAAAATGAATGTACAGGAAATTATTGGCGTAATAATAATAATGCACTTTCATGCAAATTCAGTTTGTCTTTGTGTTTATGAAATTGGCAAGAGAAGCAGCAAGTTCGCTCTTGCTCAAGAGGTCAATAATAATATTATGTAGTTTGTTGTGTGCTTTATACTCAGGGTGAAATGAAATGAAAGAATTGGTAGGGTGCACATTATTATCATTGAGCAAGGCAAAACCAGATGTTTATTGTTGATTTTCATGGGATGAAATTGAGTCAGCAAAATTGAAAAGAAACTACTTCATTGTTTCCGTTTAAAACATTTTGATAAGCTGTAAAATTTCATATAAATACCACCAATTCTAATTTGTTTACAGTAGGAAAAAATCTCAATGAGAAACATTTCCCACAACTTTCATCCACTTGAGGAACACAAACACGACAAAAATGGAGTGAACACGAGTATATAATAAATAGCTTGCATCTTTTATTACCAAATGACTCGTGAGGATTGGAAAATGGAACATGAAACATGAAACAACAAAATCATTACAACCAACAGAAAGGAAAGCAGAGAGTGTATCCGCTTCCGATGGACTTTTACATGGAAAAGAAGGAAAATATCAGCCTATTTATTTATTTTATGTAGCACACATTCCATTTTATTTAGAACGTCCAACTATAGCAACTTCATAGCAAACAGGAAAGTAAACAGAGGGAAAAGGGGGCCCTACTTTGTGCTAATGCATTCCTTCGCATATGGGAAACGGAAATAAGTGTGTAAGAAATATGAGATAGTTTCCCTTACTTCTTTCGCAAGTTTCACATAGCATGGTTTAGTTGTATTGTAGACGATAGAGTATTTCTCAACAAAAAAGGAGCTAATGTTTCGTTCACACATTATTCAGAGTGAAGAGGATACTATCTGCAAATAACAACTCCCTAAATCCTTTATTTTCTCTGAGAGAATGCAAATATTTAATGAAAACATTGGGAAAGCGATTATGTAACTGAATCACGTTAGATTACATTACATTACATTCGATAGAACAGAGAAAGAAAGAGGAATGACAGTTGGTAATGGAGAGGGAGCAAACTTCAAAAGAGAAACACGCCGTTTATATGTTTTTCATAAAACTTAAATAAATGTTATTTGAGTAGGTTTCTTTTCCCAATTACTGGTGCAGAGTTTTGATGCTTAAATTGTTGGCTTTTAGTCCTGTTTTGACTATCTTAAGGACTCATTTCTTGTAAAAAACAAATAGAAATGTTACCGAGTCCCCCTTTACCTTTCCTACCTTGATAATTTGAAATAATATGCAATAGAAGAAAGTAAAGACAAAAATAGAAAAGAGAATGAGATTTTTATTCCCATATTTGTAATATCATAATGAAGTCATCTTTTATCTAAGTAGTTAATAAAAGGACACGGTCTCCATTCACATTTCATTTTCATTATATTGTGCTAATGCCAAACACTCCACAAAACTCTTTCCGAGTGAGAGAGAAATGGTGTGAAGTATAATATGAGGATTAATTTATAGCTTCCTAATCCCCTGAATCCTGTTGCAACTTTGTAACCTCATATATTTCTCTCTCCCTCACTTCCCCCCGCAAGCCTGACACTAATAGGTGGAATGTGCCACGCTGGCTAATTCAAAGTGACGGATTATATATATGTGGCTCTCTCTTGTAATAAGCAACACATTAGCAGAATGAAAGAGAGAATGCAGAGAGAACTACTTCATTATTAATCATAATAATCATATAAACATTTTCTGTGTTTGTTTGCACACATAATAAAAAGTGTCAACAAGATATTTCTCATCAGGTTAACAACTCATAACGAAAAACATGCTTAAAACAACGCCAAACAACTTTTTTTTCTCATTTCAATGAATTCATTCAGATTATGATGATGCGTAACATCAAATATTGGCGTAAAACTTTAACAGGTAATAGGTTTTATAAAATACTTACCAATGATTGTAGTTAGGATAATGAGAGTTAGGAGAACTCCTATGAAAACCCTCACCAAAAAGTCTCTCCCTCCTCCATCTTCCCCGCCATTTGAAGCACTATTATTTAAGGAACAATTACCCAACACAAAGGTCAAGTTACACCCCTTTTCCCCTCCGGAATCCTCATACTCTCGGAAGGATGAGTAGCTATTGTCTTTTTCGTCATTGAGAGAGCTGTACACATCCATGCGACTTTCCCCGAGAAACTTTGCAATGCCCCGTTTTTCTTTTGACGGTGGTGATAATACTGCTTCTGCTGCTAATGTTGATGATGATGATTGTGATAATAGTGAAGAAGTGAAAGCACAGACAACAAAAACCAGATGATGACGAAAAAGGAGATCGGATGAGAGATAAAAAGGGGCTATTCGAACATGAGTTTCCAGCTTTGATTCTCTATTGTATACTCAAGAAACGGAAGATAATATCTTCTTGAGTCTCTGTGAAATCTCTTCTTTTATCTCACAACAAAACAAGGAGTACTAGCATCAATAATAATTAGGGTTGATGTCAATGTCCAATGTCGATGTTGGATGTGGAGTAAAAGTATGCCTGGCTCTTCCAGACTTTTGTTTAATTCAAGAGCGTTTTTTTCTGTATTCGTTTTCTATTGTACTTTTACTATTATATTGGCATTTCTCGTCCTTCTCTTTCTCCTCTTCAATTACACAATAAATCTTAGTGAATCTTGAAACTCTCTCGCTCGTACCGTGACATTGATGCTAACCAAAGAAAACTGCAGGAGGGCAGGGTAGAAAAGGATGCGCTGGGATTAGTCAATTAACTTTTTTTTNAGGAGGGCAGGGTAGAAAAGGATGCGCTGGGATTAGTCAATTAACTTTTTTTTATGTGGCAATAGCAAAGCAACGTTTACACACACCGGAAGAACTTTTATTTCTTTTCGTTTTTAAAGGTCACACACTCTTGCACAAATTATTCCTGAGAACTTGCATCACAACGTACAACAGTCTTACTTAATAAAAGTTTCAATATTATAATTAAGAAAAAAATAAAATATCAAAAAGTGGCGTGGAACTTGTACATATTCCGTTTTTTTGTTTCTTTAAAAACTTGAGACTAGGACAGATTCCTCTAGAAGAGAAAATTAACTTGATTAACTCGAAAAAGGAGAAGAATAAAAACTTCTAAATGACAATTGAGTAACATAGTATTCTCCTCTAATAAAATTATGCGGATATAACAATAAGTATACTGTTGTGCTCCTGCTTTATTCCATAAAGCTTTCAGTCAGATCGAGTGATGGAGGGCGACTTAAACTAGTATCAAGTTGTTAGGGCTCTTTTTGTACGCTTTGTGTCTCTCTCCTTCCTCATATCGCTCCGTGACTGGATCACTACTGCTCTTCTGTGTGAGTAAAACCAATGCCAAAGCCTAAGCCAACCTTCACTATTCACACTCCGCTCACTACTCACTTTCAGCTCAGTTTCAGAGAACAAGAGACGGCGTCGAAGTTACAGAGAGAAAGAATTGCAAGCTAGTAAACGAAGGTAGCCTTACTTTTGTTGATCGTTTCTTTTGGTAAAGCACAGAAAAAGCGAGCGACGTCGAAATGCAAAGCTAGAGAGAGTTCGAAGCTACACCGTTTCTTGTTGTGGTATGAAGTTTGCTCACAGCTCCTTTCCATTTTCAATGTCCGCCCTTGTCTTCGTTCTTCGTCTCTCTCGTGTTTTTCCTAAATTTCCCCTACTCTACTCTTTTTAAAGTCTCGAACTTGACGTTGAATAAACAAAGTAGAGAAGGATGATTTTATGATTGTGATTTTGCAGGGACAATAGAAGAAAAGTATAAAGTGGGGAGAGCATCTTCTGCTTCTTGTCCCACATTATTCTTCCTTTTTGACTGGAACCGTATTAAATTGTCTTTCTTTTTTGGTAAATTTACATTTACAATACTTTTTTTCTTCACCTTCCACTTTCAACCCAGTTTATATAAGCTCTTCAAAGTTAACTGGGTTGGATTTTGGATGGCTCTTCTTCTTCTTCACTTTCTCCCTTTCTTTCTTTCGTGTTTAAAGTAAATACTGCGCATTCTTTTTTCTGTCATGTGTCTCCTGATGCATATTATGCTGTTTTTTTCCTTGACTTAGCTGTGGCGGCATTGAGTCATTGAATAAATGCAGTTCTGCCAAAAAAATACATTGTTATCTGTGACAACTAAGCCAATCTGTAGTTTTGAAACTTGTTTTTGGACATTTGGCAGACAGTTTGAAATCAGAGACTTTTTTAACTTTTTCCAGCGATTCGCAATTCTCAATGTGGAACGTTTGGTAAAGAAATGGAGGTGCATTTCGAGGACTGTATACATTTCTTGTTGATGACGAAAAGTTTTTGGTAGTTTAGATGCATCTGGCACCAACATTTTTGGAAGCAAACAAAAGGTGTACGGAAGTAAATGAATGGGGGAACAATATAATAATGTGGATTGGATGCAGAGGGAGTTTCATCATAACGAAATAGAACAGTCTTTCGTGTCCCCTTTTTGAGTGAAAGTTAATCTTGTTGTTTTTACCTTGAGAAGTGGGAGAGCGGAGAGCAAGTTGGAAATTCAATTATGTCAAACCTTTTTACTCTATTGAGAAGAGTGGAGAAAGAACGGGAATGTGCGCTCTTGTTTATTCCTTGCATAACTTCAATTAAACTGTTTCCTGTAAAAGTTGCTAAACTGAAAACTTCAATAAGAATATTTTTCATGTTCCAATCGATAGTTTTACGATACGATAATATAAAGGAGTCCAGACCAAAACAATTTAAATCACAATAGATTGTATAGGAATATATTCAAGCTTTGGCATAACTCATTAATAATATAGTAAAAATGCAATAAACGATAGTAGGTCTTACAGATGATTTCTTCCTTTAGATTTCGGAGTTGTACCTAATTTGGCGCCGTTCATTTTCTTAGTAGAAAATTATTATATAAGCAATAACACCACATACGGAGAACAAGCAAACCTTCCGTGTAATAATTTTTTAATATCCTTACATATTCGGGTAACGACGTCAAAGTGTCAACCAAACCTTTTTAAAGACAAGGCCATACAAGGATATACCTATCCACGAAAATACTGCACTACTAAAATTACTTTCTATTTCAAAACGAATGTGCGTGTGCTTTTACATATTTGAAATTAGCAAATTAAAAATTGTAAAAAATGAATGGAACTGCTGCGTCATCTCATCACCCTTCTTAATACAAAACGTGCATATAATTACTTTCAAAAACTAAAAACCTATTGAAGGAAAATCCTAGCTTATTCCAGCAGCTTTTCAAACAGTACTTATTAACTTGTCACAACATTGCATAAAATTTTCAAAGCAAACAGTAAGAAACCACTAGTTAATGCCAATATCATATCATAACATAAAATGTATGCCAGTTTGCATAACATAACGACAGTTGACTTTGAGCACTAACTTTACATAGACTGTTCTTGTTTACCAGAACCCGATATTAAATTAATCAAGCACGATTCACGATACAACTGTCCTTCCTTCCTTTTTGAAGTGTGATTGACCTCAGCATGTTGTGTTAGTGTACTCATGTCTTGAAAAAGTTGTCATTGTCATTGTCATCATTACCCGACAACTCCAAAAGTAGGCTAATTAAAAATTCAATAGCAATTTCATTTCTCAACCGATAAGAAAGAGCGAGCAACGAAATCCTCCAATTACATTTGGGAAAAGCGGTCAGTGGTCCTTTTCTTACGCACGATTAGCATTATTTTCAACCATTGAAAGGAAAACACGATCCTTCATATTTACTCTCGCCATTCATTCAAAATGAAAGGAAGAATTTATATAAAATCAGATAAGCCCCATTATATCAGTGAGCAAGTCAACTTTCCATGTCGAAACACAAGTTCTTAAGCCACTTATCGCAATGCCGCATTATTGCATTGAATTTTCAATGGGGAAAACGCAGTGTGGCTTTGGTAGCCGTCACCGTCAAGACATTCGCAATTACTTTGTAACTGCTTGGCCATCGCCATTCTATAATATGTATATTGTATGTAGGAGCGCAGCGCTATTAATTATGTAGACTTTCCTCCTATTAGACACAATATGGAAGAGCTGTTTACGAAACAATTGCCTTCTGTCGGTTCCCCACAATTACCTTTTCCCAACAAGCGACACCGCACCAAAAATCCTTCATAGTTTCATTCCATAATTAAGTTGAGTGGAGGATGAGTGTGCGTGCATGTTATTTTGTGATGATGCTCGAGACAAGTTTTTAACTTGAACGTTTCAATTCAATTCAAAGGTAAATTCTAAAAACTGAAGGCCAATAACCAACAACCTACTACAAACGCACAGTGAACAGTGTGTTGTGTTGTACTTGTACGCCTCTTATAAAATTTTGGGAAAAATAAATATATTCCGTATGAACTAGATAGAAGGATATTTCCTGCATAATGTAAATAACACGCTAAAACTACCCGAAGCGAAGACTCTGCTTCGGAGTGATGTGAAATAGAGGAGCGAAAAATGGAGAAAGACTTTTAATTTGATGTGTAGCAAATTTCATATACCCAAATGAATAATTTCTTTGATTTAGTTACAAACCCGGTGCTTCCAGTTTTCCACGTATATAATCATAATCATCTAGTACAACACGACACAAACCATATGTCCTCCACTTCCACACTATCCCCCAAAAAAACCAAAATGAACTGGCATCATTTTTTGTTCTCTAGCGATTGCAGTAAAGTGAATTCTTGTCGCTGTCGCTTCTTTGCCAAACATTTTGTAAACGCGGTGGAAAATAAACTGAAACCACAAGGAGCCATTTTTGAGCTAGTTTGTTGTTTCGTTTAGTGATGAACAATGAACAAGAGAAGAAACCAAGCTACTATCATCATCAGAAGAACCGACCGGCTTGCAATTTATAAGTACCTACCTTAGCTTCCATGTTTATGTTCAACGACACTTTTTGCTTTTATATAAAATATAAATAAATATATACTACGCAGGTTTAGATTTTCCGCAATCGGTTGTGTATTTTTATCATGTTTTCGCAATGCTGTTGCAGTGCGGAGCTAATTTTCAATGTGTCCTGTTTGTAGTTCACGCTAGGTAGCTATTTCCCCCCTCTTCCGCTTAAATAGCCTTCGAAATGGAATACCTTTTCGAAATCCTTAACAAATCCCTGCATCGTTACTGTTACGAAATATCCTGACGCTTGTTTTGTTTCCTATAAATATTAGAACATTATGGTATTACATTACATTAGTTAACACTTTCCTGGACTTTTCCTTACGTGTTGAGGAAGAAGCGGAGGTTGAAAGGAATTTGTTAGAAATTTGCGTACTTTCTTTGGAATGTTGGCTATTTTCTGTTGGATACGTTAGAGTTTGAGATTGGATCGTCAAGAGCTAGTTGCTTGTTTGGTGTAATTGCAGGAAAATGTACGCATACGGAGTTAGGAGAAATATTTTTTTGATGGGTTGGGCTTTAAGTCGACATAAAAGTGCCCTATTTTTTTGTTATTGGCATTTTTTATAAAGCAAAACCAAACGGTAAGGATATGTCGATGTGAAATGTGAATGGAATAAATGGAAAGGTATTATTAATGACTTGAAATTGCCATAATTTCCATCCCAAATGAGAGAAAGATGTTATCTAGATGTGGCTGTGTGGATGAAAACTAGGGAGGGAAATAATAATGCGGGTGTTGTGATATGAAATAAAAGTCGTAAAATATTTAGGTTGTAGTTTATTGTACACAAGCACAGGATTTGTATACAAAGTGAATTCTTGTAAGGATTCCGGTGTTTTACCGTCTTTGACGCGAATTTACTGCCGCCAGCTAATAGGTAGTAATGATAAGAGATAAGGGAAAATAAAGAAAAGGAATTTTATGCTTGGGTTCAGTGAATGACGGCGAACATACGCAGTTTCTGTTCCTACTTTTTGTTATTGAGTACAGTAAAAAAGCTATAAAGTACGTAAGTACTCTGGCGCATTCCTTCGTAAACAGTGATTGCAAATATATATCACTTAAATCAAAGTGATTATGTTATCAGTATCACTACAAATTTCCAGTAGAAGGGGATATCATTGTGTTTGTTGCATTTTTTTGGAATTGTTTTTTTTCTACGAATTCCTCATCAATACTTTTGCTAAGGTAAATACTGCTGTGTATACAAATCGATTGTGGATGAGGTTGGGAAATAAAATTCTGGTGGAACTTGTAAAAATCCTAAATAAAGAAATATTTCTCAGATTGGCAAATTAAATGATTGTTGTTGACAAATTTCAAGCCATTATTTCGGTATTTATAGATGATACAACACAAATAACGGTTTTTAAGCTTCAATTTTCGACGCAAAACAGTTTTTGTTTTCATGTTTGCTAATGCAAAAAACTGGGATTTTCAGAATTGATACATGCATTGTTTTACATGAATTTGGCAATTGCCATTTTGATTTTTTGGCAATCAAAGACTCCACGATTCTAATCACCATATTATATATTATTCATATTTTTATGAAACAAAATTGGTTGAAAGTAACGTAACGTGAGCAAACTTTACAGCCCCTAAACGAACAATTGCAATAGCCATTTCATATTGCCATTTAAATTTAATAACTTCATTTAATCAATGAGATATAACTAGATCCCATTGTAGAGCTAAAGTCTTTACGCTTCCTGTTTACAAATTCATGGAAAATAAATGAAATTCTGCATACAAGATTTCAACTGGAAACAAAATAAGCAAACCAGCCATTTCCCAAAAACCCGAAATCAACTCAAGCCACAAATGTCATTCCCAGTTTGACAAGCAATTCATATATTCAAACACATCATATATAATTATAGTAAATATGAACTTTCTCCTTCACTTTTCTTTCATCCGCCTTCACTTCTAAATTCTAACTAAAACCAAACCACTCATCGTCAGTTCCCAATTCCCACATGATGGCAAGATGCTTAAACCAAATAATTTGAACAAACAATTAACAAGTTGAAACTACATTTCAAATTTCGCACAACCCACTCCCTCCAACTAAATTACGCCTTTTAATTAATTCATCTCACGCTTGTCATCGCAAAACCAAACCGTTCCTCGTATCTCAACGAACGAAGAGGGAAATTGGTTTGAAATATGGATGAATGCCTTTAATTGTTTGTTGTTTGTGGTAATCGTGTGTGGCACTTGCGGAAATTTGATTTCTAAAAATAAGTTAACAAAACACGAGAAACTTTTTGTGATGTATGCATATCAAAATTGAAGTTATTAACCTTGAATTTAAAGGTTCATGGAGAAAGGACTTTCCACCTTGTCGCGATTACCAATCGAAGCCCTGCAAAATTTTACCTCTGTATCTGGTTTTATATGTTATTTTAATTAAGAAGCAGAAAACTATTTTGCGGCGTGCCGTCCTGTCATTTCCGAAGTTGATTCAATTCTGTCTACTTGACGTCAACAAACCAAACGGCGTCATAAAGTTTACAAAAGCTTGAAATTAGTTGAATTTCAAAATCACAGAGAAACCACCTAATCCCTATAACCTTTCTTTAGGTACTGAATATTGATTAAAGTTAGACTTGTCGGTGACAGTGGATGGCATTTTTAATGGTATTTATTGTGTCGAGCTTTCGAATGTAAAAACTTCCTTCATCATCAGGACAAATGAGAAAAGTAAAATTGTAACAAGCAGGTGAACTTTTTGAATATTATCTTCATTTATTAATTTTATTAGTGTTACTCATCAACAGACTTATTTTCTACCTTAATCCATTCGTTCTCATTTTGGTTTAAATTAGTTTTCTAGTAAACCCTAAGTGGAGCCCGATTCCAATCCCTTTCCGTTCCAAAAGAACAGCGAATAATATTTCACCTTTTATATATTATTGTTCTAGCATCCGCAGGACACATTTGTTTGTTCCCAAACTGCATTTCTTGTCAAGGATAAGAGCAAGCGAGACACAATTTGTAAATGAAATTTTCATCTGCTCTCCAGCTCTCTCTCTCATCCCAGAAAATCCCTGTAATACCTCATGGATTTGCAATAGAACAAATTAAACTGCTGAAATGCTGACATCACTTTCACAACACTCCGAAAACTGAAAACCACTCCATAATTTTGGAACGTTATTCCACAATAATCTCCAGCTCGGCTCAGAAATGAATTAAGGCTGTGAGGCGTTAATGGCATAGCGGCGTGTTAATTTACCATCTTATTTTATTACTTAGGTGCATAACATTCATTATGGTTTGGAGAAAACTCCTTGGGGCAGATAAACAGAGAGGAAGAGAGATGCCTAGAGCTATAAATCCCATTATGATGTTTCCAAATAAAGTCCATCCTCTCGGCTCTCAAAACCTTTTCGTTTTAACTTCAATTAATACCTCGATCTCTCTTTCATTTTAATTTCTCTTTGTAAAATGAAATTCATTTGTTAAAACAACAGTTAAGTCTTGCGTGTGTGAACATGGACGATTCTGTTGTAATCCAAATAAGCCGTTAGCTGGGATTATGGAGATTTCATGGAATTATACATTAACATTACTTTATCATTTCTATTTCCAAGATTTCCCTACCAAAATCTTTCTACATTATGTTATACTACAACAGAGATTCGTCTTCGGTCTTCCTAACACAAAATAGCAAACATAAATAGCCTGTAGCAATGCTCTTTTGCCATTTCCTCTTCTTTCGCTTAACGAGCCATTTCCCAACAACTTCCTGGATAATATTCATTCTTCTGGGAAAAGCAAACAAAATCTTGTTGTTTCGAAGAAGAACCCTTTTCCTTTCTCTTTGTGAGTTAAATCAATTAACGCCTCAGTTAATGAGGTGTTTTTCTCATCACATCAAACTAACTACGACAAAACTCCTTCAGCGGTATAACATGTTCTCTCTTGCAACAAACCAAGCGGCATCATCATCAAAATTATTCCTTTTATCTTTCACCCCACTTATCAATCAAAGTCAAGGAGAGGTTCGTCTTTTTCCAGGCATGATCATGAGTGACACAACTCATTACATGTTGTGAAACTTTGTTTGTGTCAAAGTCAAAACCAAAGCCAACCTTCTATCCTATGTCAACTAAGCAAACTCCCAGCCCACCCACCTTTTTGATTGTTGTTGTCCTTCTTTCAGTTGTTCAATGTTCACCATGAATATCAATGGAAAATGAAAGTCAGCAGGTTTTTTAAGAAATAAAAACGGTGTGGTTATTTTTTGTAAAAATATGGAATAAATAATTGGCATGTAAAAGCCTAAGTAGACTTTTTATTAAAGTTCCTTTTGCATATTATGGTTTTCACCCGCTTCTTGTTTGCCAAAATGTCTCCGAATGAGATCCCATCTTGTCATCATCCTTCATAGTTTTATAGGGTATATCCAGAGGCTTTTTTTTGTACAACTTCAAAGGAGTGTCCCAGTGTCACAATGTCATTAAGCTTTAACACATGACAAAGCTTAGAGCTGAGCCTTGGTTTCATTTCCATGAAATGAAAGTTGGCCATATAAATTTTCCATTGGTTTTTTTTGCTAGAGGTTTCTGTTGCTGTTGTTGAAAGCCTTTATCAGCATTGTTTATCTTGTAATCCATCATCTTCATGGGGCTCTGACATCCCTCCAAATTAAAATTCTCTAGGACAAGGACAGTATAAGACCTGGCCACGAATTGAAACCATGTTTATGAAACTTGTGAATACCTACAATGTTTTAGACCTAATCAATTCCACGAAAAATTGGATTTAGAAGGTAATTCCATGTCGACGTCGAAATTCAACATTTAATTTTGACTTCGTTAAAAGAAAGGATGGCGTTTAGATGTAGCAAAGGAAAAGATCCCGTCATTTACTTTTACTAGGAATGGATTAAAACGAGGGAATAATATAATTAGCACCTAGCGCTTTTCTGGAGGTTAAAAGCCTAAAAATTTGGATGTGCAATGACATTTCTCCGCTCCCAAAAGCAATTACTTTTTGCT
>JAANSM010003556.1:0-12688 GCA_036850725.1 Orchesella villosa | reverse complement strand
GGCGATTTTAATATAGCCTGGTGACATTGGGAAATGGGATATTAAACAGAATGATGACTTTTTAATGGACTCATTCAATTTTACGGTGAGGAGCTTATCCTTTTAATATAGGGACTTTTAGGATTGCCTACACCATAATGGTGCCCTCGAAAACACTCACAGCGCATTCAGAAAATGGGTTGTGCTTGTTATTTGAAAACAAGTGCCCTTTGTTAGATAGAGGAAGTACCATCTCAACTTCCGTTGGAAATAATTGGCACTTCGATTCTACTCTTAAATTTGCGGAAGACGAATAGGCATAAGAAAAAGATTTTGCACAAAAAAATCCGAGAGTCGAGTGTAATCTTGGCTTTACACCTTCAAACCCATTTTTTACTCAGTATTGTTGACATAAAGGATAGAATACATTGAGCCATAGGTGTGAATCCCATCACAATCCACACAAGCGTTGAGATTTGTGTGAAAAAGGAAAAGGATTTGCTATGGTTTGATGGTTTGGAGCACCTAGCTTCTCCTACTCAATATAGAAATATATACACATACATCTAGTGCAGTTGAATTCATCTCCAGTTTTTATTGCTTTGTTGTCAAGATTTTTTGACGTCACTATCACTAGCCAAGGTGCCAAAACGGAAGGACACAAAATAGAGACACCAGAATACACAAAGTGTCTCTGCCTATGAATGACAAACATTTTCACTTTCTTTAAAGGACAGTAAAATGACTTTAGCTGACAAAAATAAACTGAAGCTGCTTCTTCCTTTGAACGCAGTTGAGCAAAAGTGAATCTTTTCTAGGGCGACTTCTGAGAAAACGCTCTTTCCTTTTCTTTCATAGGAACTTTCCATTGATGCTGGAATAGGAGCCAAAAAAATAAAGTAAAAAAGGGAAACTAGAACGATAGCCCTGCTACTGCTCTATATATATATGCTTTCTTAAGCTGTACAGAAAGAACACCAAAAAAAACTGAGAAGATTCTCGCCAAAAATATAGTAAACTTGACACACTGCTCTTTGTGCCTAGTGAATGGGAAATAGAAAGGGAAACAGAATGAAAAAGTGTTACACGAGTGAGTAAAGCATATATCCTACTATATAAAATAGAACTGGATCAAGTGTCATGTTATGCCAGATGATGATTTTGATTGCGTTCTACACGCTCTTTCTTTGTTACATTACCACTAACAAAAACCAAGAGTCGTCTTGACCATATACTTATGTACGGATTAGTGAAAAACCACATGCTTTTCCATTTCCAGCTCTAGAACTTTCTCCCCATTTCGAAGATTCCCTTTCTCCAGCTTAACATTTATTTTGGGTATGAACAACAGTGAGTTCTTGTCATTTACAGCCCGAGCTTAAGAATGAGCCCATTGTGGGAGGTCTTTTGGCATTCTCATTAATGAGTTATATATTGGATGCGAGTGCGGAATCACCAAATGAGTCCATAAACTCAAACTTAACACGCAACACACACAGTCACACATACAATTCTCGCGATTCAGTTCCAGCTCACATCTTATCAATATCCTTTGCCCGTGGTTGTTGTAATTATTATGGTTAAGGCTTTTGAATTTGTTTTTTTTTTGCAATAAGTCGAAACGGCGCTTTGCAATAAGGAAGCTCATAAATTAGAACTGAAATGAGAAATTCTTTTTGTGGTTTGGCTTGTTGACTTCTTCCCTAGTTACTTACTGAAATGTACAATATGATATTGCTCCTTTGAGAGACTCTCCTTGTTAGTGGCTAGTGTCTAGGTTGGATCTTGGTTGTGGAGAACCATAACAAGCGAGAAAGTAGGTGGCAAGACGATGAGGCACATATCATACTGATGAGTTGTGCTGCTGTTGTGTGCCGTGTTTACGACCTTCAATGCTGCTCTGCTCACATTATAACCACAAAAAGGGGAGCACGAACGAATTAAAGGGAATGGAGTTGGAAGCACATTTCCTGCCTTCTTTTCTAATAAGGCTACCTACTATCATGCTCTCTATTTAAATCCTTTTTTTCTTCTCTCATTCGCCTTTCTTTTTTCATTCAGCCTCTTGAAAAGGCGAAGAAAATAATGATGATGCAAGGAAATGGGAACAGAATAAAAGAAATGAGAGCCAATTTCACTTTTTTCAATGCAATATGTTCCCTCTTCTCATTTTTCCTTCTCAACATGATACATATAATTGCAAATTGGAATTTTAGATATTAACCAATTCTGTTTTTTGCGTGTCTCTCAAGAAAAATGGCATTCATTCACGTACATATAGACTATCAGCAAATAACAAATGTGACTGAGCCTGAGCTGAATAACTTCTAAGGCTACTAAGGCAAGCATTGTATCGCATCACCCTCATCCTCAACTTTGTTATTACTCCTTCCTAAGATAGTATAAATGGAAGAAAAGGAAAACGTGTTTCTTTCTGATCACATTTCTCAAAAAAGAAGATTAGTTTGCACAAGAGAATATGCTACTATAATCGCATGATGATGTGAATGACATTATATTTATATACACATTAAATGTATATAAAGTAGCAATTTTGCTTTTTAAGCCTGCCTTAGGTATCTTGTTATCATCTTCTTGCTGATGATGAGATGGGAATGCTGCTTCAGCTTACAAGTAACGAAACCTAATTTTAGTTGACAAATGATTATAAAAGGGCTTCTTTTGAAGAAGTTGACAACCCCTCATTTACCACTCACTCAAGTCCAAGCCGAGGCAAAAGGACTGGCTGAAAAAAATATATTGTGCTAGTAAAATTTCTTCTTCGAACTAAGTAAAGAGCTTGCAGTTTTAACGTAAGCAGTAGTTGAGTGTGTTCTTTTAGTGTGTAAGTAAATATACGTAACTATTAAATTCATATATGCAAGCCATGTGTATTTATTTAAGAGAGAGTGTCTACTCCTCCNGA
Source organism: Orchesella villosa (assembly GCA_036850725.1). Taxonomy (NCBI): domain Eukaryota; kingdom Metazoa; phylum Arthropoda; class Collembola; order Entomobryomorpha; family Orchesellidae; genus Orchesella; species Orchesella villosa. The sequence goes on along the minus strand of JAANSM010003556.1, from coordinate 9,783 downwards.
GCTTGCAGTTTTAACGTAAGCAGTAGTTGAGTGTGTTCTTTTAGTGTGTAAGTAAATATACGTAACTATTAAATTCATATATGCAAGCCATGTGTATTTATTTAAGAGAGAGTGTCTACTCCTCCACTTGCTCCTTGCCGAATATTCTCTCCTCACTCACCGTCTTGCTCAAATCCTTAGAATCCTTTTATCCTCCAATCCTTTTATGAGCTGCTTTCTGCGAGAGGGCTGTATTTAAATGTGAAGGTTTTTGCTAACTTGACATCCCTTTTGTTTATAATGGGCAGCCAGAGCCAGAGTTAATTTGATACAATATGGAATGTAACTTATTGCTTGTAAAACCATCACCATCATCCAACAAGTCTAGCAGACGTAAATTACTATGCGATATTAAGGCTAGGCTGCGTAGTATTTACAATTTAGTTGAGTTTACGCTGCTTGAAAAGAAAATATGAAACACCAACTGAGCAGAGTTGAGAGTGGTTCAATATTCATTTACTATACAACGAGCACACACGCTTCTTTTGCCATTCTTAAAGTTGTGATAGGATAGAGTGAACTCATCTTCTTCGTCGTCTTTTGCTTGCATTATTAATCTCATTCTGGGTTAATGGTGGCTTAATGACTTGCCTTAAGCAAAGCCATCATCATTATCATCGACATAAGAGACAACTTGAGCTAAGCAGCAGTTTTCTTTTGATGCGTTGTGATGCGATGCAAGTTAAGAGTTAACTATGTATAGAAGCATCGACTTCGTGCAGGCAGGATTTGCAACGATGCGAAATGTGAAGCAGTCAGCAGCGCAGCATGTGATGCCGTAAGACTAGAGATTAGACAGATTTAGACGGAGACACAAACGAAACTTTTTCAAGGCATATAATCTAAAGGTCATTCATTGTTGTATGTATATAGGACATAGTAGAAGCGACAATAGTTGACGAAGGTTGTCATAATAGATATGACATGACATGGCTTTTAATAATCAAATTCCGTAACATGCATCTCACTCCGTCGCGTCTTCTGTAGCAAACATGAGAAGCGCATAGGGAAAATTGAAATGTTTTATGCCCTCATAATGCTTTTCTCATGGGTTTAAGTAGATCCAACTTTACAGAAAGGAAACTGCAATAAACTTACAAGCAGGGTTAAAATCAGTTGCAGATAAGTTTGAATGTAAACAATTCATGATGTTTTAATTGAACGAATCAGTATAGTGCATTTTCAAAATATTGTTGTCTTAATTTCATACTATCTTGCTGAAAAACGAAGAATTTTAGATGCCAAACTAAAATTTAAAGCCTGAAGTTCTAAGATATTATAATGGTGGGAAAACCAATTTAAGCAGTATGCATTTATGTATATATGTTCAGTACTTGAAAGAATAGCATGATAGCAGCATTAACCCGTTGACTTGTAGGGCTTTCCTTTTCCTTGATAATTCTAGGCAAGAAAGTGCCTATTATATAAACGTAGTACTTGTACGAAGTATTTATAACATATATTGGTATTGGTACAAAGTAGAATTAGGAAAGAAAAAATAATGTTAAAGCTAACGAGAAACAAATTGAGTGGCATATGCTAAACGGCAGCTTTTTCAAGAGATTTGAATATTAAGTTTTGTTCTACACTACACATTATTATACTTATATGCTGCACATGCACGTGTTATATCCTACCCCATTCCACACACGCCATTTGATAACAAAACATATTGAATCGAATCGCATTTCCTCATATCTTAAAGATATAGGGAAACTATGCACCATTACTAGTTATTGCTTTTTCCGTATTTGTTTGCCAGAAAAAAATGACAATCATATAGTCAGTCAGACTGGCTGCGTGTGTAGTTCGTGAGTCAAATATCAAAACAGTGGAATGGAATGGAGTGAGTGAACAACAACATCGCCACGCAATAACACGGTTTTACCTTCATTCCTCCATACTCCCTTGTGAACTCAGGTAATGGTGCGTTATGGATTCCTACCAAGTGCAAATGCTATTGAGGAAGATAGAAAAGGAAGAGTTAGCAGTTAGGTACAGCAAACCATATAAAGCAGAATATCAATACCAACAGTTTTGCCGGCTTTGAGAAAAACCTATTCAATCTTCTCAAACGGAATTATGTGATGGAAATCTTGAAAGCGAAAGGATGAACCTTCTGGATGGAATGGAATTTGAAAGATTAAAAAGATTTTCCTCTTTGGAAGGAATCAAGATGATTTATTGGCTACCTATGATGTTTACATTTAAAATATTGATCTATAAATATGTATCTATACTTCTCCAGAATCATATAACTGAGTATGTATACGCTTGCGTAAAATCAGCATATTATTTTTTAAACTTTACTTCTGTTGACATTTTCAGACTTTGTCGCAGCAGAAAAGCTGATGTATGATGTGCCGTTTTCTTTGAAAATTTTAAATCTCGATCATTCAGATATTGTTGATACAAAGAGCAGCAGAACAAGCAAACCTAAACGGAGAGTAGCGTAAAAGTTTTTTCAGGGTTGCTACTGCGTATACCTAGCCGGAAATCAACCTCTTTTAGATTGTACAAACTTATTGCTCTTTTGAAAAAAACTAAAACGCATTTAAGCAAGGATTTGTATGTAAACATTTGAAATAGCGCGTATTTCGTTTCGTTTGATTCATTGACAGGAAGTACTATACTACATGCTCATAAGGAGGAGATGCTGGGCGTAGAGTTGATTCTCTGGAAGACTTGGAAGAGTGCGATAAATTTAGATGCTGTTCTATTCAAAAAATACGCATTATACCTTCTTCCTTTCCATTTTCAAGTGGAATTTTTGTAGGAATATGAAGTAAAAATGAAAATGGTTCATTTATTTTTGGAAAGAATTTTTTTGCGTTTCCCTCTCCCTTGCCTCAAGGAAGAGACATGTAGACATATTTATGTGTAATGTAATTTTCATGCATGGACGGAGAAAAACAGATAGATGAGGCAAGTTCTCATTGACGCCATTTCCATTCCCAGAATTTCTTATCTACTAAAGAAGCTACAAAAAAGGCCGACAGAATACATAATCGAGAAACGTTATGTATGCACACAAACATATAGATGCTAAGTTATAATCTAATAACAACGTTCCGGCAGTCATAACAGATATGATAAAGCGGTAAGTTGTAAGTAGTATTGTGCAGTGCATATATATCCCCGGAGAAATTCCCAATTTCCCAAAACTTGAGATCGTTGATAAGTGAAGGAGAAGAAGGAAGGAAAATGGCAAGAGAAATTGCGTCATACATGCTTTCAGAAGAGAGAGAGAAAACCTAAAAAATAGTCTAAGAAGGGATGATGTAAAAAAAACTGGAGGAAACATTAATTCCCCTGAGAGCACATACGTATCTATCTGTTCCAGAAGAACAGACAGCAAAGACTAGTGGAAGAATTTTTTTTCTGTGAAGGCTTTATCATCAACATTCAAGTATAACGTAATAAAAACTACTAAGTTCAATTTCATTGTTAGCACTTTCTATAATCATCTTTATTCTTTGTGGGAACCGAAAACTAAACAAAAATGAGAAACTTTTTAGACGAGAAAAAATACTTGATACAGCTATATGAATATTCTAATATTAGACATTTTTCACCGTTCGTAAGTAACTAATAACGTTTGAAATGGATGAATCATCGTTATCATCAAGTGTTTGAAGTGTGATGTGGCAATATTATTGCTGCAACTGGAAAGAACTAGAACTATAAATATAATGCGTCGATTGCTGTGTGGCTGCTTGTTCAGTTCCATTTTTGCTTGAATATTCCGTATTTTTTCATTAAAAAATTCCCATATTACGATACGTTGCAAATATTACGATATTCTTTGTTGAAACGAGGAAAACGAAGAAGTAAAAAGAAATTTGGAAAGTCTGTTACGTCCCAAGACAAGGATATTACTTACGCTCATTCGCTTCAGTTTCAATTACATTATGCGGTAAAGAAAAACATGTGTGTTTATAATATAAATACATTTCTGGTATCGTATGAGTGAAACGTGACGTTTTTATCTTGGAGAAAAATTTCACATTTTTCTTGTCGTTTTGCATTCCCTTTGGAAATTAGTTTTTACATAAAGTATTGGCAAATGAAATATGGCGAGGTAGTACAGAGACATTGCTTTTTAGATTGCATCATTGCTCATGCACTCTCCGATTAGAATTTATAAAGAAGAACTATTTTTTTATTGCAAATGAGCGTGCAATCTACAATCTAGAAAAACGTGGGTGAACAGCGTATCGGAAGGAAAGGGACTATGTGCGCTGTACTATAGCCCTGGAGGATAGAGAGATCCCATCTCCGGGTCTGCTCTAAGGTATGGCAAGGTACAATAAATGAGTATATGACCCTTCATGCGGAGAATCCAAACATACCTGGTTTGGTTTCACGACTACTTTAGATTACTCATCCATGCCATTTTGAAACAATGAAAAATTGCCTTGTTTTCTTGAAATATATATTGCATTTACTGTATTCCATCACCTTCGCTCTCCTGTTTCGTAACTGCACACATTTATATAAGAGGTCTATATAATATGTAGATGATGTACCTTCAAAAGATAACATTACGAGTTTCTAGTAGACAGCCAGCAAGTTAGACATCACTTTCACCTTATTTCACAACCGAAATTGCAAGGACGATCCAAAAAAGAAAGTATTCTCACGTCGGAAGCATTTGTCAAAGTTTCCTTTTTGGAACTGGAATAAGGTAGGCTCATGGCACGGCCGTAGTAACCTTATTCTGAGTTTTCTAGGCTAAAGGAAAATATATTCACTTTCCTCCTTTTGCCCTACTTCCATAAGGCAAAAGCTTTTTCATCTTGCAAACCAACAAGATTTCTTCATTTCATTCATTCTATTTCTTACGTTCTTTCCCTCTCCTTTCTTCCATTTCATTGCATTACATGCTCTACGTGGAAGCAGGAGCATTTGAATCAGTGGGGAAATCCAAAGCGAAGTCAGCGTGGAAAGTGTTCTTTCTCGACATGGTAATATTTCTTGAATGCTACGATAGTAGCAGCTTTCTTTCCGTTTTTTACTATGAATGGAATGTCTAGTGTGACTTGAGATGAGAGTGAGTGGTTGAAACAGAATGTGAATGGAAACTCGGCAGACTGAATGATACAAAGACAGCTAACCATATCTTCTTAAGCAAGTGCTTGGCCCACAGAAGAAAAGAAACTGGAAGGTTTAAGGTTTGATGAGAAATTTTTTAGAGAATAAAAACAACTTCCAAGACATTCTCAACAGCTTACATTCGTCTTTAATTCTTGTATAGCGGCTTAGTTGAAACTATTTTAATTAATATACTTATATGTACATGTACTTTTACATCACTTAAATACGAATGAAGCTACTTTGCTCATCGATATGCACACACAACGTTTGCACATTAATAAAAATGAATGTATGCTACACATATATAGCATGAAAATTCAATAGCATTAAGTAGTTTAACATTCTTTCCAATAAAGACAAGAATGTTTAAATTGAGTCTACACATAAGTACATATGTTCATCCCTTTGAAAAGAGTCTAAGCTCATTTTCTCGGTGAATGGAATTCCACGAGAACTCATTTAAAATTAAAAAGTTGATTCGCAAAACGTGAAGCTAATGCATGTGGGCAAGGGTTTCCTCGTTTTCCCTTGCTTCGCTTCTTACTTAAGTACATGATCCGAAAGCACCATTTCGTACATCATCATCATCATTACACTAACATCATCAGTTTTTGCACATCTCTCCATTAGAAAACAGCACCGTTAACATGGCCATCGCCAAGTGAGATGGAGATCTGAGGAGGATTCCTGGAATCACGGCTTTTTCATAATAGCACCACTTTTTATGATAATAATGTGGCATTTCCGTCTACTCTTCCAAAAAAACATGAAAAGTCCTCTTTGCTATACTCTCTTTCCATCAAGTCGTCCTTATTTCTCAGCACTTCAAAAAAGTAACTTAAACTTAACGTGCTTCACATTTGCTCTTTTTTTGCATTAAAAAGTTACTTAAGGCTGTGTGAATGAAATGAAGTAGAACAGGGATGTATATAGTCGTCTCTTTTCTTTATCTGCACAATATACTTTGAGAGCATCTCTAGCATATGGCAGTAGCATCACATCTCATATCATTTTTGCGATGAAATAACTTTTAAAAACATTATATGATAATTTATGACAAGTCTTCATCCATTTTCACCCGTCTTCAGTTGTTCCATTATATGAAACTGAACAGATAATATATAATGTGAATGGGAGAACAAAACAACGATGTGAGTCTGAGTCTTATAGTTCATTTTCCTTTTAGCACACTGCTGCTGCTATAACTTCAACTGATCGTTCGCTATGCTATGCCATACCATAAAACATGTTTCAGCTTTCAACAGCTAAAGCATTTTATGCATAAATTCCGAAAAATATGTTCCTTTTGCACGGACAAAGAACGACGGGGAAAAATTATGCTCACAATAAGATGATGACGCCTTTTGGTTCATGGTTTCATTCTTTCTTGAACAGAAACGTGAAAATTAGCATATGAACGTAATACTTAAATGTACGCATACTTTTCACACTTTTTCACGTAAGTCTTTGATGCTCTCATCTCATAACTTCATCGTGCACACTTAATGTCATTTTTTTTCTTATTTAGATCTTCCCTATTCTTCTTTAATATTTTGTAATATGATTGCTATATGTACAAACTACAAGTATAAGGAAAAGGAAAGGCAGTTGCCGCCAGAGTGTCAGAAAAATGTAATAAAATAAGGAGAAATGGCATTCGCACATGAATGATAGTTTTATGATGATGGTGTAACACGTTACACTGACTTGTAAATGTAACTCTAACTCATCTTATTTACTATGTACATAAATTCAAAATTTCGTGTACATATCATTGCATCATATGGATTTCAAAGAAAATAGGATGTTCGTTTGCTTTTGCATTACTATTATTTTTATTTTTGCAACTACACATCTGTTTTGAGCATTTATTAGTCCCAACGCGATATTTCAACAACTCACTTTGTCAAGTAATGGGGCAAACTATAAGTTAAAGTGGGAGAGCATCTCCCATCACAATTGCTTGAACAGGATTGGGTGTCGGCGTGACAAGTTACAAATCTCTTTTTACAAAAAGTGTCATAAAAACGGAATATTGAATGAATGTGTAGTTAATATGATAAGGAAATTGGATCACTTATTCCTTTGTTACACCTTCCAATGTTCCATCCATGAACGTAAGGTGCTGGTACTGCACTCTTATTTGGAAATAGTGATAGCAATGCAGTATGACAGTAAAATAGAGAGGAGTGAAAAATAGTTTCAAGGGAGAGAAAGAACATCAGAATGACGATGACATTGATACTATAACGGCAATAAAAGATGAAAAATGTGGAATATGAAAAAGGAGAGGGAGTGAAGAGCAAGGTATTTTTGCAAGCTTTTTTATACATAGGAAAATGCTCCAGCAGCATTGCAAATCAGATTTTTACGCCTTCTCTCTCTCTCAGCTACGCTCCCAACTCGACAAAAGTTTTTTTGCATGGGCTGCCATACTCTGTGGAGAGTAGCGTGAAAATCCCAAGGGAGCCGAGATGAGAGAGAGAGAGAAAAGTATGTTGCTAGTGATTCTGCTTTCGCTATGCTCATGCACTTCCGTTCCAGACAAAATCCATTCTTAGTTGTGGAATGTGTTATAAAGTTGGCAGTAGGGGGTTTTTTGTATGCGTCCTAGTTTTTAAAAGCGATCCAATGTGATATTATTCGTTCATCATCACACACTGTAAAACTGCAAAAACAGAAAGGAGTGTGAGAACAATGGGGTCATATGTAACCAAAGCTTCCAATACATGACTTGCTTTGTAGGTGGATGAGATGAGATAGCTTTTGTTTGAGGAAGAAAAGAGCGTTTGACATTTTAAAAGGATTTGTTTGCAATTCTTATCTTGCTCGTTCACAAAATAAACACTTGATAAAAGGGGTAACTGTATACGACCCGAGATATTTGTCATTCGCAGGCATGCCAGAGGAGGAGGAGTAGTAGAATGGAAGAGCACCACAATAACACATCGAGTAAACAGATACAGTTGATGATTATTGACATTCCATATTGCTTAATCATACCATACGAATGGGATGAGTAAAATAAATAATAAAAATTACGAAGTTCCATTTCCACAAAATCTTGGTATAGAGACCAAACATTTTCAGCCATTTCACATTATAAACTAAAAAAAAGTGCGATCAGATTCTTTGAAACTTCTTTACGCCACAAAAACGTGGCATGAATGTGAAGGATCGGGATTTTACAAAAGTTTATTCAACCTTCTCATGTCACTTCACATTCACCTTCAAATTAAGTAAGTCTAATGAATTTTAAGACAGATTCGAGCTAAAACCTACAGTTCTGACGTTTTTGGTTTTCTCACTCGTCAGCAGCAAACAATTTCTTTGCAAAAAACAGTTTTCTTCTTTCCTGTATTTGACGCTACTTAGTGTAGCAGTTTTCTTCCAGTGAGTCACACACACACACATGTTATAATACCAAAGGCGGAGAACGTTATGCATTATTTGACGTGACAAGACGAGAACCTTTTTCATTGCTCAATTATTTAGAGGAAGACAAGAGTGATTCATTAAATATACATACGATACACTTCACACCAACCATACAAAGCGCAACTCAGCTGTATAAAATGCCTGAGATATGACAGATAGCCTGACAAGGATAATATGGTTTTAGCCCACATTCTCACTGAAACATCTTATTGACAAATCATTCATGACTTCTTAGTGAAGCTTTCATCCTTCCGAGACATAACGTAGCTCCCTTGAGCCACACCAGATCTCTGATGGAATTTCCGTTTTCTAGTTTTTAAGCTTGAAACTTTTGTAAGTGAGCAAATATATTATATTTATATGTGTTTCTAGGTAGATATATGAACCCAAGTTGGGGTGATTTAGACAAAAACCTTTTGCACAAAAAAATTCAAAAAATACCTAAATAGGAGCACACGTACGTAGCTGTCAAAAAGCCACCTTCAACTTGAGAAAAACAGACATTTTGTGTTCATGTCGAGTTCATATCAATTTGACTCAATAAAACAAGAAACATGGCAAGAGGTCACCGAAGACTGGCTGCTATATATATTCATGTTCATACCTCTCCATCGATATTCATGCTTGTAAAAGACAGATCTGCCCGACTCTTTTGAATTATTGATAACTCAGAAATTACAATGGACATGCAAAGAGTCCGAAGTTCCCCATGTATTTAAGATTACCATATGTGTACTAGTTATTGCCTCAAGTCATTTTCGATGTTTTTCAGCTTTCAACTATACAATCCAAACTTTTAGACCATGCGCATGTTTTCATCATCTAATGTAGTCGGAACTGTCGGAAGTTATCTCTATGCTGTAAAACAGACCGCATCAATATTGATTAAAATTGCAATGACAAACATAATTTTACTTATTGTCCAGCCCGAGACCCGAGAGCCCTGGCTACCATGCTACGTTACATTTGCGAAAGCCTGCTCACGTTCCCCCTTATGCAACCCGCGTTGCTAATATAACAGTTAGCGTAAGCCAGGGCTCACGGGTCTCGGGCTGAACAATATGTGTGGCTCTAAACATAATTTATACGGATCATTTTAAAATGAAGGCTATAAGTCTACGTACGTATAAGAAACTAAAACCATTAAATTAAACCAAAACGATAACATTTTCTAATTACTTATAATCGTTAAGTTAATTATCCCGTAAA